>APFE030910453.1:129348-318718 GCA_000404065.3 Pinus taeda | reverse complement strand
CTTTAGAAAATCTGATATTGAGAGATTTTGTTTTCTCAAGATCCTTTCTTATAACCACAATTTCACATTCTAGTTTTTCATTATGTTTTTCTTTTTCAACAAGTTGGTATGTCAAGGTATCTATAATCATATTCTTTTCTTCTAAACAGATTTTGAGTTTAGAAATTTCTTCATGAAGGTCATCTTCTTCTAAAGTGTCCCAAAAATTATCATTGTCATAAGTCATTAGAATTCTATAGTCATTACTATTTTCATCTTCATCACTATTTGATAAACCATCGCTATCTTCATGAGTATAGTAACTTCTTTTATCTACAACTTGTTTTCTATTCCATTTTTCATATTCCTTCCCTTTTCCATATTTATCTTTATGAGGACATTTGGCAGCATAGTGACTGACTCTTCCACAGGCAAAGCATTTGAAGGGTAGCTTACCTCTAAATCTTTTGGAACCCCGTTGAAGCTTCTTGACAAATTTTACCTCATCTTCTTCTTCTGAAATATGTCCTGATTCATTGTTTTCTTCCTTTCTTTTTTCTAAAGATTTAAATGCGGCTTCTCTCATATTGGATGGAACTCCTTTTCTCATCTCAAAGGTAGTTAGGATTTTTTGAAGTTGTGTTCTACATATTCCTGCATTGGCCATAAATTTGATTTCCGTAAGCAAGCTAGATGATGTAGGTGTAGAAACAGTGTTCGAGAAGGATACTTGAAAAATGGTTCGGGGAGCACTAGTATTGATGTAGGGAGTTTGGATTGGAACTCTGTACAAGCTGCAAGGTAGCACTGTTATTGATGGGTGCAACTGTTCTGTGATTCCTTAAAGTGGAGCAGAAAATATAGTGGTCTCTGGAGAGAAGACCATGCTATGGCATCAAAGGCTTGGACATATTGGAGAGAAGGGCCTTTGAATACTTCATGGTAAAGGTATGGTAGAAGGTATGAGTAATAGCTCTCTGGATTTTGATTTCTGTGAAAATTGTGTATATGGAAGCAGAATCAGGTGAGTTTCCCCTCTGGTGGTAAGAGGACGAAACAAATATTAGAGCTTGTGCACAGTGATGTGTTTGGACCTGTGAAAGTTCCATCACTAGGTAAGTCTGTGTACTATGTATCATTTATAGATGAATTCTCAAGGAATACATGGATATATTTCCTTAAGAACAAATCTGAAGTCTTTGACAGGTTTAAAGAATTTAAGGCTCTGGTGGAAAATCAGACAGAGAAGAAGATAAAGGTATTGAGGACAAATAATGGTGGAGAATTCCGCAGCAAGGAATTTGAATAATTTTGTAAGAAGTGTGGTATAGCATGGTAGAAGACTGCTCCATATACACCTCAGCAAAATGGAGTCGCAGAAAGAATGAACAAGACGTTGATGGAAAGGGCAAGAAGCATGCTCAGTGGTGCCGGTTAGGACAGGAATTCTAGGCAGAGGCGGTGGATACTGCATGTTACTTGGTCAACAGGTCACCTTCATCAGCCTTGGAGGATAAGACTCCACAAGAAGTATGGACTGGTAAGAAACCCTCTCTTTCACATCTGAGGGTATTTGGATGTGAAGCATATCTACATGTTCCAAATGAGAACCAAACAAAGTTGGATAGTAAATCTGAAAAGTCCATCTTTATTGGGTATAAGGATGTTTTAAAGGGTTATAAACTTTCGAACCCAGTCACACGGAAGGTTGTGTACAGCCGCGATGTGGTGTTCAGAGAGGTGAAAGATGTTATTAAACATGAAGTCCAACCAAAGGAACCAGTGAAGATAGAGTTTGAACTAAAGAAGGAAGAATCAGACTCTGTAGTAGAGGAGGAATCAGAAGATGAAGAGCGACAAACTCCGACTGTGAGAAGATCAGCTCGAGAAAGGAGGCAGGTAGAAAGGTATAGTCCATCTGCTTTCTGTTCAAACTTTGCTTTGTCTGTTACTGATGATGATCCCAGAACTGTGAAGGAAGAAGTAGATTAAGAGAATGGAAAACTCTGGAAATTGGCCATGGTTGATGAAATGGCATCTTTGCATAAAAATGAGGCTTGGGATCTGGTGGAGTTGCCGGCTGGAAGGAAACCCATTGGTAGAAAATGGGTGTTCAAGAAGGAGACAAATGCAGAAGGGAAGGTGGAGAAATACAAAGCTCGGTTGGTAGCAAAAGGTTATTCCCAGGTGCCGAGAATTGATTTTGGTGATATTTTTTCTCCTGTTGCCAAGGTAAATTCTATTAGATTACTTTATCTGTTGCTGCTGCCTTTGATTTTGAGGTAGAATAGATGGATGTGAAGACAACATTTCTTCACGGGGATTTGGAAGAGGAAATCTACCTGAAGCAACCTGAAGGCTTTGCGGTGAAGGGTAAGAAAGAACTAGTATGCAAGTTAAAGAAGTCTCTGTATGGGTTAAAACAGTCACCAAGGATGTGGTATCAGAAATTTGATACATTTATACGGGGACTTGGCTTCACCAGAAGCCAAGCAGATCATTGTGTGTATTTTAAATTAATTGGTGACCGTGTTATTTATCTGGTCTTGTATGTGGATGATATGTTGTTGGTTGGAAATGACAAAGAAATTATCCAGGATTTGAACACCCAATTGTCCTCCAAATTCGACATGAAAGATCTTGGTGCTGCAAACTATATTTTGGGCATGGAAATTAAAAGAGATCGGGCAAAGAGGAAGCTTTGGTTAAACCACAGGAAGTATGTGGAGACAATATTGCAGAGGTTTAATATGTAGGATAGTAAACTGGTGAAGGTTCCTATTCCTGTAGGTGTGAGGTTATCTGTTGAATAGTGTCCCAAGACACAAGAAGAGGAAGAGGATATGTCCCGTGTTCCATATGCAAGTGCATTCGGTTGCTTGATGTATGCCATGGTCTGTACTAGACCAGACATTGCACATGCAGTGGGAGTATTGAGCAGGTTTATGTCAAAACCAGGGAAGGAGCACTGGACAGCAGTGAAGCGGGTTTTCAGGTATTTGCGTGGCACTAGTGATTATGGTTTGTGCTACCAAGGAAGACCAGGATTGGACAGAGTGTTGGATATCCGTGGCTTTGTTGATGCAGACTGGGCTGGAGATCTGGATCAGAGAAGATCTACAAGTGGGTATGTGTTTTAACCTATTTGGAGGTGCAGTCAGTTGGATGAGTAAAGAAACAATCTTGTAACTGGCATAGTCAACTACAGAGGCAGAATACAATGCAATAGCCACTCATGCAAGCAAGGAAGCAGCTTTGGTTGCAGAGATTGTGTTCAAGTATGGGGTTAGTACATGGAGCTATAAGGATAGACTGTGACAGCCAAAGTGCAATTTTCTTGGCAAAGAACCCTGTTATCATTCAAAGACAAAGCACATTGATGTTCAGTATCACTTTGTGAGGGATATGATAGAAGACAAAAAGGTGTTGCTGGTAAAGGTGGACACTTTGAAGAATACTGCAGATGCATGGACAAAATCTGTGAGCTCTGAGAAGTTCTCTTGGTGTAGAGAAACAATGGGTGTTTCAGGGCTGGAAAAATGACTAAGCTCTCCTGTGGCCCCCTGTGGAAAGAAAATAACAAATGGGAGAATGTTCGGTTGTGTTATATTTTTTCCACGACTAACCTACGTAGTGAACCGGGGGTTTGGGGGGTAGCCCCCCCTTCGTTGCATCGATTGTGCGGTGGGGGTGTCATAGGGGGGGCGACAACCCTCCCTATCCAGGCGGTTTGAGGGGGGCGGTTATCCCCGCTCTACAGGGTTCAAAGCAGTGCCCCAGGAATATATTTTTTTTGGAACCTATATTAGGTTGGGCGAACCTACCTATGGTTTTCGGTCCATGGTTTTAGACGTGATGATTTTCGGTCCATGGTATTGGATGCTTCGGCATGTATATATATGTATTGTAACATTGAAAGGAATATAATGAAAAATCAAGCTGGTAGTCCTGGTTTTGGGATCTAGGGGGAAATCTCTGTATATGCGTTTTATGTGTTATGCTCTCGCATTGTTTATTTTTTGTGTTTAAGAATCCCTATGCAGGTAATTTCTATATGGGGTTAAAACCTACATGGAAGTGGGTGAGAAAGGCCATGGCTGACTAGTTGAAGTCTGCATAGGTAACTCGAGGAAACTCGATGTACCAATATGCGGTAGCACATATCAAAGGTCGCTAAAAGAGGCTGAGACAAACATAATTGTCAACATAGGAACTAGAAGAACACCATAAGTGATATGTCATCACATGGGCCTGAGGGTCCTCTTTAGCATTTCCTTCAAATTTGGGGCAATCGCTTGGAATTTTGGTGGGAACTGAAGGCCAATAAGTTGAATGAATAATTGGATCTTTAGTAATCCTCGAGACATCGAGCAGTTCCAATGTATCTAAAAATGGAAATTGCGGGTTAAAAGGCATATAAGGCCTTTGATAAGGCCTAGTCTGTGGGTTCCAACCTTGTTGGTAAGGATTCTGCTCCCAAAGTGGAGGATTTTGACCATAGGGGGGTTGATTTTTCCCCCACTGATGGGTACCTTGACCATAAGGTTGATTCTTTCTAGGGTAGGGTTGATATTGACCAGCCATAGACACTGATAAGCATAAGGAGGACAAACATTATGTGCAGCATATGGATTGTAAGGTTGCTGCACCTGCTAACCCTAGATATGAAGCTGTTGGACCTACTGCTGTAGGGGTTGGCGTTGTGTCTGCAAGGTTTGACCTTGTTGATACACACGTTGTGCTCGTTGCCACAAGGGTTGACCTTGCTACTGCAATGGTTGACCTTGTAGATATAAGGGTTGGTTGGGTTGTTGGACAAACTACGTTTTTTGTTGCAAAGGTGGTTGAAACTATTGCAAAGGTTGCCCCTATTTCTGCAAAGGTTTCCCTTGTTACAGTAATAGTTGTTGAACATTTCCTTGAGGGATTCCTTATGGGTACTGGTAAGTTCTAATTGGGATTTTACCATATGCATCAAGAATAGAATTTTAACTAGGTTACACATGAGGACCTTCATATGGAATATAAGGTGGATTTTGCAGTGCATGTGAACCATATGGAACATAAGACTGTTGGAGGGGTATCTGGGCCATGTACGTCTATTGAAACTAGATATTACCTACCCTATATGGATCAATGAGATTAGGAATACCACTAATATTGGGTTGACTTACTCCAACCATGTGAGGTTGTGATCCACTCACATGGGTTCCACCTGACACAAGAGGAAGGTTTGGATTTTTCCTCCTAGGTTGTGAATGAGGTGGTGGTACATTTTGATGGAGGAACTTAGGAACTTACAAACGCATAAACTGAAACAATCGGTTGCACCAGAATGGAAGGTTGAAACAACAATAATGGTTGTGAAGAAATCGTTGGTTGAATTGGAACTGAAGTAATAACAATTTGCATAGGTATCTAAGAGGTGTTGCAGGTGGGAACGCCCTAGGGTCTTGGGTTGAAAACCCAAATAGAGCGGAGGACAAACAACAACAAGAAATGCTGAGACAAACAATCTAAATGCTTATTCTACTGAACTGGGAAGAAGTGACCTTACCTGAAGGTCCTACATTTGGGTAGATCCTGCAAGGTTTAAACTCTCTGCTTCCTCCGATGCCTTTGAAACCTATAAATTATCTAGGAAAAGCATATACAACAATAGTAACATAAAGCGTATTCATGATAGATACGTTAGATCATATAAGAAAATGAACAATTACACATTAATACAAGATTTACAAACAAATCACAACATGGATCAATGCATAAACATGATAATATCAGGAATAGAATAACATTTCTTTATTGATGTAAGCTACAAGAAAGGTGGAAAACTACAACCTAAGTCTTCCTACAGCTCCAAGCGGAACTGTCCTCCAGATCTGTCCTGTTCCGGCCTCAGCAATCTTCCTCCATCATCATACACAAGGATATCACAAGAGGGATGAAGGATATCTCAAAAGAGGAAAAAAGAGTTTCCTAAAGCTTAGGGAGTGCAGGAGGCACAGGGATTTTGTCAGACTCGATCAGGGATCAATCAACTATAATATCAATATCTCATCTCTTCTCCCTTTAGGCCTTCTCATGGAGGTTTATTTATACTTCTCCAAATTAGTTTTTTCAGTTGGGAAATAGTTGGGCCATGGGCTGCAGTAGGTGAATAACAGGTAAAACCCATAAACTCCGCTCGAAATTAAGGAGATTTATTATTTTTAAGTGTTTTAACACATATACGCGGTTTGGGTATATACTGACCCACGTGTACATGATTTAAACACAAGGAAAAGTAGCATATAGGAAATAAAACACTATTTTTTAGATTTTGGGACCAAGCCTCGAAAGGAAGGGTTGCCCTAGGCCATAACCAAAGCATCAGATCTACCAAGAGTGGTAAATGGTGCTATAAAAGATGCACCCTAATATATGAAGTTAGAAGGGGTACATGATGGCCAAAATGTATAAAGTATATAGAAGGAATCATGTCGAGACCGAGGAGGAGTTCACCAAAATTCAGCTTGCTAAACCAGTGAAAGAGATCAGAAAGAAACTGTTGTCTGAGGCAGGCATACCCATGCTGAGAGATAATAAAGCATTTCCACATGTCAAGTAAAAAATCAGATCCAATATGCATACAAGTATATAGGAATTGAAAATACACAATGGATCATCTGATCATATCCAAATAAGTAAATGTCTAAATATCAAATATAAATAATTGATCAATGATGTTGAAGTACGAAGCTGATCACTGAAGTCATAAAGCTGATCCAAAAAGTACCAAGTCAAATGGTGGAATAAATGGTACTACACTGCAACTCAGGTGCCAACATATGAGATGCTGCTGTAAGGAACTGCAACATATAAGGTGGATGGTGTCAACTAGGAGAAACAGGGGCAACTAACAAGTGAACCAAGAAATGTTGATGCAAACCCAAGGTCTTCACCGACCGCCATGGTACTGATCTGGAATTTATCCAAGATAAAGAATTAAGGTATTACAAACTCATGTGCATGGATATGCCTATGTTACTTTATGCAATGTATCGTTAAGATTGCGAAATACATAGACATTGAAGCAGTTAGGGAAAACACATCAGGAAAACATGTAATACAACAAGTTTAATAAGGAGTTCACCCAATTCTCTTGGGATACGTATCCTAGTCTAGCCTTTAGTGGAGGCCTCTCTATTATGTTTCCAAAGCAAAGTTTTTACAACAGTGAGCTCAATTTGAGTTTCACTCAACAAATATGAATCAGTAGGAATGGAGTACACAGACTCTCCTTACTAAACTTGACCTCTACTGGTCACAGTAGTATGAGCCCAATCTGAGACTCATACATGACAGGCATATATAGAGGAGTTCGCTCGGACCTCTCAAGCCTTCTTTGGAGTGCATAGACTCTCTGACTCTTTCTGGCTTTGTATCGATGCTGCCTTTTCTCTACAGGTTAGCTCGAATTACCTTCTCTGTTCTCTATTCTCAGCTTTCTTACTCACTTTTCTTACTGCTCTCTAGCTGCTTGCTTGCTGCTTCTGTCAGTTTGTGGCTTTAAATCCAGTCTGCTTTCTGATGGTTCGTTTCCACTTCCCGGAGTTCTGGTAATTCTGCTGCTGTCCGTTTGAATTCCCCTATTCTACATCATCATCACTGTGTAACGCTTCTCAGGGAGGTCGCCACCTATTCTGCAATGGGTGAGTGTGCTAGGTTCCTAGGACCCATTTGAACGATTGTTATTTCCATGTTCTCCAAGATTTCCCCCGAAACACGAATATTTTTCCAACTCATCGTCCACATCGGACTTCAAATTCCATGTAATCTTGCTTTATAACCTTTTCAAATATGGTCATTTATCGGGACACGCCTCCACCATTGATCTGGGCCCCCCAAATCCTACGGTCATCGTTCATATCGGGCGGGTAAGTAGCATGACGTTTACCCGTCCAATGTGAGTGGTTTTATCTCTCTTCCACTGGACGCGTGTCACTCAATGTGTGGAATCGGGCGAGACTCGGTTGAAACTGCTTACTGCCTCGAGGGCTTCCGATATCCTACCGTGTTACAGGAAAATTTGGGCACATCAACCCTGACTTCTAGATCTATATTATTAGGGTCTATCAACCCCTAATTTAGTTGTTTTCATTCCCTAATGAAGTTAACCTACATCATGCTTGCTTCCCAAGAGTTTCATGACACCATTCATCCAAAAAATGTCCCTAAGGAGATCATCACAGGTGGCCTTCTATCTGGCTGCAATGAATGGTAGACACTACACTGTCTGGGTGATATTCATAGCACCTAGCCTTTGTTGCACCTGCGATGAGTGAGATCCATCGAATTTTTTAAATGAATTCATTGGATTCCTCATCCAATGGATGCTTCTAGAGGTTTCCAGAAGGATTGGGCTTGCTTTTGGATGATGAAGGAGATGAATGAACCTTAATCCATTATCCCTTCCTCCATGGAACCACTTCCTAAATATGGAAAATCATTCATGAGGCCATTAATGGCCTAACCTCCTCTTTTCAGTTATGAAAGGACCAAGCTCTCATTGGCTGGTTAAGGTTGAGACTTCTTAAGCTAAGGAAATGTTGTTTGGATGAGATTAGTAGAGAGAGTAATGTTATCATGTCAAATTGTTGTTTCCATGAGGAGAGAAGGGTTTGAAGCTTGGATGATGACATTGAATTGAACATGCATCTACATGGGTTGTAATATTCCTTTCTATGAATAAAGAGTTCTATGCTTTTTCCCATTCATGTGTTATGTGATGTAAATTGTATTTTCGATTCTATAATATGTTTAGTTAACAGGTCGATATGTATGCTTTGATGGTTTTCTTTCTCGGCTTGTGTTCAGGTACCTTTCAAGTGAGTTAATTACGGAAGGGAGTGGCGAAAGCGGTCAAAGGGAAGAGGGATTGAGCAAGAGATACAGGTTGGTACTTTTTCTCCTATTTCTTTTATCTGTTAGCTATAGGAAAAGCAATGGAATTACTTTAACTGTTGTTCTAGACTTGCTACTAGGTCTAGGGGTTAGTCGTTCGAAAAGACACTAAATTTTCCCATAACAAAATGGTGACTCCACTGGGGATCGATTTTATCCCTTATAGTAGCTAATCAATCTCTTAGAACACTTTGATAAACTTTACCCTCTTTTCCTTATCGAACTCAACTTCAATCTACTGAAATTTGAGTTAATTTTGAGCATAAAATTATCATTCTGTAATCATCGCAACTCTGTAACTGACAAGGTGCTATGCATTGCACCCTCTGCACAAAGACAACACTATGCATCATAATTTCCCTCATTCTAACCTACGCTGATTCCTTTTGGATCAGTTTTCCCATCTAGGAGTTGAAGCCTGAACTCAATTTTCAGTTGTTTGAATTGTTTGTTGGATTTAGATGATTTCTTGTCTCTGAAAGTAGTGGTCGTTTCCTTGTTTCGACCCATTTTAGATTGGATTGTTAAATGTTTGTTTATGTATTTGTTTTATCATTTACAGTCCATTGTCGAAAGTAGTTCAGTCAATTGTTTTGTCAAATACGAAGTGTCGTAAAATCTTCCTTCATTTAAATAATCGATTGGTCTATTTGTGCATCTAATTCATATTTTCGTTTAAGTGTCGAAAATATTTGTTTCCTTAAAGTTGAAAGTGTCGTTTAGTCTTCCTTTACCTTTAAGAGAAATTCTCATAAATCAACATTTTTGTGAAAAATCTTTTGAATCATTGTGCATTTGTTCTTTTTAGTGCATAATTCACATTAAGGAGAACTGAAAAGAAAAAGAAATACATGTAATTTCATTTTAGGAGATTGAATGTGTGTGCTTAAAAGGAATGGTTAGGGAAATGCATTAGTGAGTGCTCTTTGTTGTTTGATCCAAAAATTACTTGTTTGCTCTTTCCCTTGTAGCTAGGATTTTCATTGTCAAAATGGAAAGAGTGCTTCTCATTCTAGTTGCATTTTTAGGAATTTCGGAAAACATCACGTGGTGAAACCCGAAGGAAAATTTTAAGTAAGATCAACATAAAATTAACTTCAATTAACCTAATAATGCATTGGAATTTAATGCAAACATCTAGAGGTGTCTAGGCTAGATATGTGTTCCGGCATCTTAAAACCTAGTGGCTGTCGTTTCATTGAGGTTGGGTGATTCCTCCTCTCTGAACCGATAAGTACTAGTGCGGACTTGTGCTCCCTGTACCGTCGTGTATATAGTGGGAGACCCCAATAGGTTTAAACCCTTTATCCCTAGGAAGTTGAGTCTGCCGCCTTACTGATCATAATGCACTGAACACAACATTCGGGAAGACTGACTGTCGTATGGTAAATCATTGGTAATTTCTCTTTAATTTACCACCAAGGTGTATATTTCAGTTTTGTGATTAGTTTGGTAAACCCTCTTACTTAGTATCTCCAGAGCGGTCATTTTTGCTCCTTTTCAACTCCTTAAAAGAAAAGGTTCATTTGAACGCTTGTCCTTTCAAACTCATTAAACAACAAAAGCGACTAGAGTCATCTGTTGTTTTTTCTCGACTCTTAAAAAATGAAAACGCAAAGTTAAGTTCTAGTGCCATAAAAATTAATTGACCGTGGATAACATCCTCCACACTTGTTTTTTAGTTGATCTTAGGTTGAAACATATGGAGACAAATCCGGAGCCCACCAATCAAGGAATTCCTTTCGATGGGAATCCTAGTCTTTTTCCTCCTTTCGGAAATATTGGTGCTCCTTATATGGCTACATTGTCCCTTTCAGGATTTACCATTGGCTTGCCAGTATGGCTCTTTTCAACCTCCTTGGTTCAAAATGTTGTGATTTCTCCATAATCGAGTACACCTCCAACTGGACAAGATCAACCTCCAGTTGATCCTAAAGTTGACCCTTTGCCTTTTTCCTCCGTTGTTTCTTCCTCCCCTTATTCCTCTTCGCCTGGTGAAAGTATTGGTACTAGTAACCAGGTGGCTAAGAAGAAGAAGAAAGGGAAGAAGAAGACGAAGAAGCAAATTCAGCAGTGGTGCGACCAAGCAACCATTGCCTTGAATGCAAAATCTGATGAGAAACTATCCATTAAGCCTCACAAAGTTCGATATCCATGAAAACTTTGTGCAGGAGACCATCTTCTTCAAACTTTTCCTGATATTCCTTAGATCTTAGAAGAATGGTCTTCTCATTCACATCATCCTGTGTCATCAACCTCTGGAGATCATGTTGGTGACATACCATCAACTAGTAATAGTAAAGTTCATGGAAAGAAGGGAAAAGTCAAGTTTCCATGTAGGTTACGTGAAGGGAATCACCCCATTCACCTTTGTCCCTATCTAGATGAAGCCAAAAGAGTGTTGGATAACTGTCCTGCTTCACCGTAGCGACTTCCATCTAGTTACACTAAACTCTCCCTAAATCCTTCATTAGATGATGATTTGATTGACCAAAATCAACAGTCGGTCAAACCCACTCTCTTTGAAAGTGAATCCTTTGAGTCTATACCAGACCCAAATCAACAGGTCGAGGTAACATTTGACCTGATTTCACCTTCAGTAAATCGTACCCTTCCCGAAGAGAGTGAACATGATACCACTCAAGTTCTTTTTGTTTCTTCAGACTCTAATGAGCTTGGGGGAAATACGCCTGTTCCGTTAAGACAGGAGGAAAATCCTCTAGTTCTCGTAACTCAAGGGGTTAATCCTCCTATTTCTATGGTACCCCCTCCAAGTAGTCTAGTCACTTCCTTTGATTGGAATCGACTGGAAGGATTCTGCCTTCCTTCCTATGTGCTTTTCCAGATCATAATACAGGTTTGCAATATGATTGTATCTGGCACTATTATAGACAAAGGTGCATAAGTGAGTATCATTTCCTCAACTGCTTGGCAAGTGCTTGGTTCACCATCGCTTGTGCCTGTTACACAGAATCTATTAGGTTTTAACAGAGGAACCAGTCAACCATTAGGGATCCTTCCTCAGTTACCTATTACTTTGTGAGGCAAAACCGTTTATCTGAACATGATGGTATTCCCAGGACCTTTACATTATAATTTACTTCTTGGGCGCAACTATGTTTATGGCATGGGAGCTATTGTTTCAACACTCTTTCGAGTAATTTGTTTCCCGCATGAATGCGGATTTGTCACCGTTGACCAACTTTCATTTCTTGGTCCAAATATGGCTGCTAGTCAACCATCTTCCCTAATTGGTCCATTTATACCAATGGTATCATCCCCACCATGGGTTAATTATGTGGCAACCTGTTCCATACCTACATCAACTGACGATCAATTCAGTGATGTTGTGCATCATGTATTGGGGGAATTGGAACCAGATCTCTATTTCATGACCTCTTATGAGTTGTGAACAAGGAATTCGAGGATATTTCCTTATCTTGTGTCAACCTCGTTAAAAAAATGAAACCAAGGAATATGAGGATAGTTCCTAGTCTTGTGTCAACCTCGTTAAAAAAATGAAACAAGGAGTATGAGGAGAGTTCTTTGTCTTGTGTCAACCTCGTTAAAAAATGAAACAGGTCCCTCGAGGATAGTTCGTTATCTTGTGTCAACCTCATTAAAAAATGAAATGAAGGATATGAGGATAGTTCTTTTACTGTGTCAACCTCGTTAAAAAATGAAACAGGTCCGAGGATAGTTCGTTGTCTTGTGTCAACCTCGTTAGAAAATGAAACAAGGAGTATGAGGATAGTTCTTTTACTATGTCAACCTCATTAAAAAATGAAACAGGCCTATGAGCATAGTTCCTTGTCTTGTGTCAAGCTCATTAAAAAATGAAGCAAAGAGTCTGAGAAGAGTTCCTGTCTTGTGTCAAGCTCATTAAAAAATGAAACAAGGTCCATTGGAGCAAAGTTCCAAGTCGAGTCTTTGATTAGATCTCGTAAAATCCCAGTCGAGTCTTTCACTTGATCTCATAAAAGAACCTTCATTCCATCCACCTGATAGCCATGAGTAGTCTACTTAGGTGAATGTAGTAAAGCTTGGGGGGCATGCACCTAGTGGTAAAGTTAAGTTTCCCTATAGGTTATGTGAAGGGAATCACCCCTTTCACCTTTGTCTATCTAGACGAAGCCAAAAAGGTGTTGGATAACCATCTTGCTTCACTGCAACGACTTCCATCTGGTTATAGGAGACTCTCCCTTTCATCATGCTAGGGGCATGTAAACTCAATCTCAAGCAAAGTTTTTTCTCATTTCAAGGTTGTGTAAAAATGAAACTAGTTTCAAGCATAGTTTTTCATTTTATGCTTGTGTAAAAATGAAACTGAATCCAAGCATAGTTTTTCATTTCAAGCTTGTGTAAACATGAAATTGAATCCAAGCATAGTTCCCTATGGTTCAAGCTTGTCTAAAAATGAACCCATTTCCAATTTAACCCTCCTGATTGCCATTCTATTAGCCTTTTCTATCAGATGAGCCTTGGTTGTTTTCATTCCATCACCACCATCTCTTTGGCCGATCATACGCTTTCACTTGGTTGTTTTACCCTTTTTGAGAAGAAGTTGCAATGAGTGGTCTTATTAGCTAGCCTCTTCACATTAATAAACATGTTTTGAGAAGTTCCAACATCACCAAAACTAGTTTCTACTGTAGACACCACTCATTCCTCAAAATGGAGTCCTCTTTAAGCTCTTTTTAGACTCCCTAAACATGAAAATATTGTCGAGAACTTGTCGTTTATGGCTCGTTAATGGATTAGAATCGATATCTACTCAGTATAGTTTTACCCCTTCTTCGGATTGAGATAGATTAACTATGAAAAAGGTACTCATTGGTCATGTTATCACCTCAAGAAACTCTCCTAGCTTGTATATCAGAGATGCTCGGGAACATTACAAACTCAACATAAAATGTTGGGAAATGACGGATGAATGAGATAAATGATGCATATTCAAGCTAGACAACCACTTCTACTATGCTTAACCCCAAACATGGGTGAACACCCCCAGACTACAAGGCTTTAGACCACCAATTGCTCACAGTTTAAGGAAAATGTGATGATGGAGAACATTTATCACACCAGCAGATGCACAGGACCCTGTGATGCCCAGCTGCAACCAGTTTAAAGGTCTGTAAATCTATTTCCTAGTGCACAGACAGGATGACAGCTCTCTGGCATTAAAACAACAGAAACCTGCATACAAATTCAATGAAACTAACTAGATTCTAGCACAGAGGTGGGATGACAGCCCCTCTAACGCTAATCATCAGCATCACATGAATAAATGCACCATAGGCACAACCTGGAACAAAGAAGAAGAAGTGGAAAGTGAGCAATTAACAACAAAAGAAGCTTGTATTAGCTGAAAATGAAGACCAGAAGCTGCAGGTGTCACGGTAGTTACAATCTCCAGAAGTTGAAGATTACATTAGAATAACATTCATCCCCCTCATTACATCTTTCTTCTGGGTATATATAGAATTTGTTTACAAAACACTCTGTTGAGTTCCATGAGGAGGGGTCATAATGGACCACCCACACATATTAACTCTTCTGATGGTTTGTCTGCTACAATCTGAAGGTCTTAATGAACAAATCGACCTTTTCTGGTTCTCGACCGTCCTTTTATGAGCATATGGAGTGTAATGTGTACAAGGCTCCATGACAAATTAATACCTTGATCTGCTCAAGGCTGTCCTTTTCGTCTTCGGGCATACACTTTGTTGAATACAGTTGCTAAGGAATTAAGACAGATAGTACCTGAACTGGTAGCTGGCCACCTTCATTTCTCGGGAGCACAAAGCAGACCTTGGGCATAAACAGAATGGCGGAGGGACGAAGCTCAACTGTCGGATCACACAAATCAACGACAGAGATCGCTTGATGAGGGGTATTAGGAGATAGCGTGAACGGGCGAACATGGACCATTGGATCATAGGATGGACGATCAGACGGTTATCGGAAGCGAGAGTTGTGCGACAGTTAACGAGCCGGAGGAGGGTACGGCGGCAGTAAGAAGTTTTATCACACCGCTTTACAGGAATGGGCGGTTTTTGTACATGATGGCGTGATCCCATAGTAAGGCGCTGCGTGGCAGATGGGACGATGGTGAAACACCTTTCCCCGCTGGCTAACAGACGTGCAAGTTACGGGAGCGGGGGGCTACGTAAAGCGTTAGATCTCCGTGGGATGATCGGATAGTCAACAGGTTATAGCACGTGCTTTCAATTGATATGATGGTGAAAAGACATACAAAGGCTAGCGAAAGGGTTAGAAAAGGTTATCGGGGTTTAGACGGATCATCGGGGTTTCATATTGTTTAAACAGAAATGCACGGGAGCCGAGGGAAAAAGAGTTTATGGAGAAATTCTAGTGGAAAACAGAGGAATGGGGAGTTAAAGAGTGTAAGCGGAGGTTTGGGTAAATATGGGTTTACACAAGATTTAGGAAGAAAATAGAAATTAAGGGGTTACGATGGTATACAACAAACAAAGGTGGAAGGATGAAATAAATTGCTATTAACTCCCTCCTTGAAAAGACACATGGCCACGGTAGTCATCTGGTCCTCCAAACACAAAAATGCATGGCAGAGCTAACACTGGCTCCTTCTGGGGATGAGATCCTCCCTGTGAGGTCTCAAGAACTGCAGACCAATTCCTTCATTCAAAACAAGCTTCAACAACATTTACTAGTATCCATTGGGCATGGAGTCAAGCTAAGCCTATATTAAAACCTGAAAACGAAACTGCTTACAATCATTAAGGCCTGGAGACTTAAAACTTTTTAAAAACTGCCCATCTGCTAGGCTACCAAAATTGTTCCTCCTGCTTTCGCCCCCTTCATCATAGAGCTGCAAAACAGGATTGATTTGATCCTTTACCTCAAAACTTTTATGACATTTGAGCTTAATAGGTAACTATGGATCAAATTTCATCTCCCTTCTGTGTATTTTCCTCCTTGGACACTCTTCATGGGAGCCTCTGTACAACGGCTGAATAATCACTATTGCTGTGTACTTACCTTTGTCAACTCTGGCCTGCACAATAAATATGAATGGTGTACCAATATGTTCATGTGTAGGGAACACATAAACATTATCTGCTCCTGAATCTTTGTTTGAGCAATCCTCATCCAAGGAGGAGTTCCAAGACTGTGAATCTTCTTCCTCTATCATCTGATAAGCTGCTTTTTCAATTTGTATGAAGGCCATCTGAGCAGGCATCAGAATATCAAGACTGAGATGATCAGTTTTAGCCTTGAGCATTGAATTTTGTTATGCCTCAGTGTTGAAGGGGCAACTCAGAGGGATTGTCTTTTGAGCAGGCAAAGGGACAAAAGATGATGGGGAGCTTTCCTCTCCCTTCTTGATCACTAGACAGGGGACAAAAGCAGGTTGGAAAATTGGCAGATCTGCATAGCCATGTGAAGATGGGCTAGCTTCGGGCATAGATTCTTGGAGGATGAAGGTGCCTTCTACTGATTGCTGCTGCTGATCAGCTTGTTGTCCTGCAACTACAACAAATTGGTAAATAGTGCCTCTGGATAATGCTTGTTCATATGCAACTCTGGTTAAGAAGGGGGCACTAACTAGATTCTAGCATAGAGGTGGGATGACAGCCCCTCTAATGCTAATCATCAGTAGCACATAAATAAATGCACCACATGCACAGCCTGGAACAAAGAAGAAGAAGTGGAAAGTGAGTAATTAACAACAAAAGAAGCTTGTATTAGCTAAAAATGAAGACCAAAAGATGCAGGTGTCATAGTAGTTACAGTCTCCAGAAGTTGAAGCTTACATCATAATAACATTCATCCCCCTCATTACATCTTTCTTCTGGGTATATATAGATTTTTTTTACAAAACACTCTGCTGAGTTCCACGAGGAGGCGTCATAATAGACCACCCACACATATTAACTCTTCTAATGGTTTGTCTGCTACAATCTGATGGTATTAATGAACAAATCGACCTTTTATGGTGCTCCGCTGTCCTTTTCTGAGCATATGGAATGTAATGTGTACAAGGCTCCATGACTGATTAATACCTTGATCTGCTCGAGGTCGTCCTTTTCGTCCTTCGGGTGTACACTGCATTGAATGCAATTGCTGAGGAATTAACACAGACAGTACCAGAATTGGTAGCTCGCCACCTTCGTTTCTCGGGAGCACAAAGCAGACCGTGGGCGTAGACAAAATGGTGGAGGGACAAAGCTCAGCCCTCGGATCACACAAATCAACGGCAGAGATCGCTTGACGATGGGTATCAGGAGATAGTGCAAATGGGTGAACATGGACCGTCGGATCATAGGATGGATGATCAGACAGTTATTGGAAGCGAGAGTTGTGCGATAGTTAATGAGCGGGAGGAGGGTACGGAAGTGGTAAGCAGTTTTATCGCACCGCTTTACAAGAATGGGCGGTTTTTGTACATGATGGTGCGATCCCGTAGTAAGGTGCCGCGTGGAAGATGGGACGGTGGGGAAACAACTTTCCCTGTTGACTAACAGACATGCAAGTTACGGGAGTGGGGGGTTGAGTAAACTGTCGGATCTCCATGGGATGATCGGACGGTTGATAGGTTATAGCACGTGCTTTCAATTGATATGATGGTGAAAAGACGTGCAAAGGCTAGCGAAAGGGTTAGAACGGGTTATCGGGGTTTAGACGAATCGTCGAGGTTTCATAGTGTTTAAACAGAAACGCGTGGGAGCTGGGGGAAAAAGAGTTTATGGAGAAATTTTAGTTGAAAATAGAGGAATGGCGAGTTAAAGAGTGTAAGCGAGGATTTGGGTAAATATGGGTTTACACAAGATTTAGGAAGAAAATAGAAATTAAGGGGTTACGAGGGTATACAGCAAACAAAGGTGGAAGGATGAAATAAACTGCTATTAACTCCCTCCTTGAAAAGACACATGGCCACGGTAGTCATCTGGTCCAACAAACACAAAAATGCATGGTAGAGCTAACAGGTCAAACATGATCAATAGGTTCTCTCTTGTACTGTTTTATGATTTTTCGGGCTTGAGAGACAAACTTATGAAAAAATAACTTTTGGAGTTTTCTTTTCGTCCCTTTCAAACTCTCTAAACATGAAAAGGACCAAGTTATCTTCGTCATTAAACTCGTTAAAAACATCAAATAGCGACAAACTTGTCCACCTAGACAAGATCAAGTTTCACCTTCGCTAGACTCGTTATAACATCAAATAGCGATGGATTCACCTGAAGGGTGGAATTATACAACAAGCATATGTTATCCTCCTCAAGCTTGATAAAAATAAAGAGGTACTGGTCAGAAATGACTGGGGAAAATGGGAAAAAGATGGGAACACTTTATGGTAGTAGGTCACTCTTGAACATGACACTTTCACCTCATCACCGTGACTATGTGGGTTGGGTCATTTAGCTTGATGGTCATCACACTGTTGGTCTATCATACCATCCATTGCTTCATTTTGGGTCAATGCTACCAATTCACTTCAGTGTCGTCGATATGTTCAAGAGAAGTAATTCAGTTCAAAACTTCATCCTTTAAAATACAGTAAACCTTCATTTTCATGCCCGCCATTCCTGAACCTTGTGTCACCAGTCGATGTTTCATCTCAAAAATTATTTACCTCGTTTCGTGTCATTGATGTGGGGTACATCAAGGCACTCCTGTGACAAGTCGCTTCTTGTCGACATCAACACATCATCCAAGACGTTGACTTAGAAACACCCCTTTAGTACCTTGAGGCTTGCATACATCAATGGCAGGTTTCTCGCTTTCGGCGATAGGTTGACATCACTGGCCTTCGACCAAAAGACTTCGTATGGTGTTCGACATCAAATCATTTATTCACACCTTGCGAAATGTACTGCAGTACCTTGAGGGTCATTATCATTATCGGTGATTCCTCTCACATCTATTAACGACTTACATCATTCGCTGGTAATCAGACGATGTCTCTCCATGTTTGACCTCAGATCATCTATTCACATGGTTAGACTTGTACATTGAGTGAAAGATTGGATGAGATTGAAGACCCCGGATCTAGTTTCATCCATCTGGGCTGCGATATATTTTTAGGAGTACTATATCAAATGTACAAATGGCCTTACATTCATGGGTCTATATCTGTAGACAACTATATTTGTACATGTAATGAAAGTTTATAATCTGACCATGGGTATGCCTTCCCTCAGCTAAAAATTGTGAGAAAAATCAAAGTGTCATGATATTTGTATTGTAACTGATGCAGGTCACCTTTCGATTCGAAAACTTCTCTCCAAGTGGTAAAGCATCTCACTCGAATATGTTTATTTTCGACTTCATGCTTTAGGGGGCAACTGTTACAGGAAAATTTGGGCACATCAACCCCGACTTCTAGATCTGTATTATTAGGGTCCATCAACCCCTAATTCAGTTGTTTTCATTCCCTAATGAAGTTAACCTACATAATGTTTTCTTCCCAAGAGTTTCATGACACCATTCATCCAAAAAATGTCCCTAAGGAGATCATCACAAGTGGCCTTCTATATGGCTACAATGAATGGCAGGCACTACGCTGTCTGGGTGCTATGCATAGCACCTGGACTTTGTTGCACCTACAATGAGCGAGATCCATCGAATTTTTTAAATGAACTCATTGGATTCCTCATCCAATGGATGCTTCTAGAGGTTTCTAGAAGGATTGGGCTTGCTTTTGGATGAGGAAGGAGATGAATTAACCTTAATCCATTATCCCTTCCTCCATGGAACCACTTCCTAAATATGGCAAAGCATTCATGAGGGCCATTAATGGCCTAACCTCCTCTTTTCAGCTATAAAAGGACCAAGCTCTCATTGGATGGTTAAGGTTGAGACTTCTTAAGCTAAGGAAATGCTGCTTGGATGATATTAGTAGAGAGAGTAATGTTATCATGTCAAATTGTTGTTTCCATGAGGAGAGAAGGGTTTGAAGCTGGGAGGATGACGTTGAATCGAACATGCATCTACATGGGTTGTAATCTTCATTTCTATGAAAAACAAGTTCTATGTTTTTTCCCATTCATGTGTTATCTGATGTATATTGTATTTTCGATTCTATAATATGTTTAATTAACAAATCGATATGTATGCTTTGATGGTTTTCTATCTCGGCTTCTGTGCAGGTAACTTTCAAGCGAGTTAAGTACGAAAGGGAGTGGTGAAAGCGGTAAAAGGGAAGAGAGATCGAGCGAGAGATATAGGTTGGTACTTTTTCTCCTCTTTCTTTTATCTGCTAGCTATAGGAAAAGAAATGGAATTACTTTAACTGTTGTTCTAGACTTGCTACTATGTCTAAGGGTTAGTCGTTCGAAAAGACACTAAATTTGCCCATAACAAAATGGTGACTCCACTAGGGATTGATTTTATCCCTTATATTAGCTAATCAATCTCTTAGAACACTTTGACATACTTTACCCTCTTTTTCTCATTGAATTCAAGTTCAATCTACTGAAATTTGAGTCAATTTTGAGCATAAAATTGTTATTCTGTAATCATCGCAGCTCTGTAACTGATAGGGTGCTATGCATTGCACCCTCTACATAGAGACAGTGCTATGCATCACACTGTCCCTCACTCTGGCCTACGCTGATTCCTTTTGGATTAGTTTTCCCATCTAGGAGCTGAAGCCTTAAGTCAATTTTCAGTTGTTTGAATTGTTTGCTGGAGTTAGATGATTTCTTGTCTCTGAAAGAAGTCTTTATTTCCTTGTTTCGACCCATTTTAGACTGGATTGTTAAATGTTTGTTTATGTATTTGTTTTATCATTTGCAGTCCATTGTCGAAAGTAGTTTTAGTCAATTGTTTTGTCAAATACAAAGTGTCGTAAAATATTCCTTCATTTAAATAATCGATTGGTCTATTTGTGCATCTGATTCATATTTTCATTTAAGTGTCGAAAATCTTCATTTCATTAAAGTTGAAAGTGTTGTTTATTCTTCCTTTACCTTTAAGAGAAATTCTCATAAATCAACATTTTTGTGAAAAAGATTTTGAATCATTGTGCATTTGTTCTTTTTAGTGCATAATTCACATTAAGGAGAACGGAAAAGAAAAATAAATACATGTAATTGCATTTTAGGAGATTGAATGTGTGTGCTTAAAAGGAATGGTTAGGGAAATGCATTAGTGAGTGCTCTTTGTTGTTTGAAAAAGTACTTGTTTGCTCTTTCCCTTGTAGCTAGGATTTTCATTGTCAAAATGGAAAGGGTACTTCTCATTCTAGTTGCATTTTTAGGAATTTCGGGAAACATCACGTGGTGAAACCCAAAGGCAAATTTTAAGCAAGATCAACCTAAAATTAACTTCCATTAACCTAATAACGCATTGGAATTTAATGCAAACATCTATAGGTGTCTAGGCTAGAGACATGTTCCGGCATCTTAAAACCTAGTGGCTGTTGTTTCATTAAGCTTGGGTGATTCCTTCTCTCTGAACCGATAAGTACTAGTACGGACTTGTGCTCCCTGTACCGTTGTGTATATAGTGGGAGACCCCAATATGTTTAAATCCTTTATCCCTAGGAAGCCAAGTTTGCTGCCTTACCGATCACAATGCACTGAACACAACATTCGAGAAGACTGACTACCGTACGATAAATCCTTGGTAATTTCTCTTTAATTTAACACCAAGGTGTATATTGCAGTTTCGTGATTAGTTTGGTAAATCCTCTTGCTTAGTATCTCTAGAGCAGTCACTTTTGCTCCTTTTCGACTCCTTAAAAGAAAAGGTTCATCTGAGTGCTTGTCCTTTCAAGATCATTAAACAAAGAAAGCAACTAGAGTCATCTTTTGTTTTTTCTCAAATCTCAAAAAATGAAAAAGCAAAGTTAAGTTCTAGTGACGTAAAAATTAATTGACCGTGGATAACATCCTCCAGACTTGTTTTTTAGTTGATCTTAGGTTGAAACATATGGCAACAAATCCGGAGTCCACCAATCAAGGAATTACTTTTGATGGGAATCCTAGTATTTTTCCTCCTTTCAGAAATATTGGTGCTCCTTATATGGCTACATTGTCCCTTCCGGGATTTACCATTGGCTTGCCAGTATGGCTCCTTTCAACCTCCTTGGTTCAAAATTTCGTGATTTCTCCACAATCGAGTACACCTCCAACTACACAAGATCAACCTCCAGTTGACCCCTTGTCTTATTCCTCTGTGGTTTCTTCCTCCCCTTCTTCCTCTTCGCCTGGTGAAAGTATTGGTACTAGTAACCAGGTGGCTAAGAAGAAGAAGAAAGGGAATAAGAGGAAGAAGAAGCAAATTCAACAGAGGGGCGACCAAGCAACCATTGATTTGAATGCAAAATATAATGAGAAATCGTCCATTAAGCCTCACAAAGTTCGATATCCATGCAAACTTCGTGCGGGAGACCATCTTCTTCAAAATTGTCCTGATATTCCTTAGATCTTAAAAGAATGATCTTCTCGTTCACATCATCCCATGTCATCAACCTCTGGAGATCATGTTGGTGACATACCATCAACAGTAATAGTAAAGTTCATGGAAAGAAGGGAAAAGTCAAGTTTCCATGTAGGTTATGTGAAGGGAATCACCCCATTCACCTTTGTCCCTATCTAGATGAAGCCAAAAGAGTGTTGGATAACCGTCCTGCTTGACCGCAGCGACTTCCATCTGGTTACAGGAAACTCTCCCTAAATCCTTCACTAGTTGATGATTTGACTGACCAAAATCAACCATCAACCAAACCCACTCTCTATGAAAGTGAATTCTCTGAGTCTATACCTGACCAAAATCAACAAGTCGAGGTAATATTTGACCTGATTTCACCTTCAGTAAATCGTACCCTTCTCGAAGAGAGTGAACATGATACCACTCAAGTTCTTTTTGTTTCTTCAGATTCTAATGAGCTTGGGGGAAATCTGCCTATTCCATCAAGACAGGAGGAAAATCCTCCAGTTCTCGTAACTCAAGGGGTTAATCCTCCCGTTTCTACGGTACCCCGTCCAAGTAGTCTAGTCACTTCCTTTGATTGGAATCGATTGGCAGGATTCTGCCTTCCTTCCTATGTGCCTTTCTAGATCATAGTACAGGTTCATAATATGATTGTATCTGGCATTATTATAGATGAAGGTGCATCAGTGAGTATCCTTTCCTCAACTTCTTGGCAAGCGATTGGTTCGCCACTGCTTGTGCCTGTTACACAAAATCTGTTGGGTTATAACAGAGGAACTAATCAACCATTAGAGATCCTTCCTCAGTTACCTATTACTTTGGGAGGAAAAACCGTTTATCTGAACGTGATGGTAGTCCTAGGACATTTAGATTATAATTTACTTCTTGGGCACAACTATGTTTATGGCATGGGAGCTATTGTTTCAACACTCTTTCTAGTGATTTGTTTCCCGCATGAAGGCAGAATTGTCACCGTTGACCAACTTTCATTTCCTGATCCAAATATGGCTCCTAGTCAACCATCTTCCCTAATTATGTGGCAACCTATTCCATACCTACATCAACTGACGATCAATTCAGTGATGTTGTACATCATGTACTGGGGGCATTGGAACCATATCTCTCTTTCATGACCTCTTATGAGTTGTGAACAAGGAATTCGAGGATAGTTCCTTATCTTGTGTCAACCTCGTTAAAAAAATGAAACCAAGGAATATGAGGATAGTTCCTGGTATTGTGTCAACCTCGTTAAAAAATGAAACAAGGAGTACAAGGAGAGTTCTTTGTCTTGTGTCAACCTCATTAAGAAATGAAATAGCTCCCTCGAGGATAGTTCATTGTCTTGTGTCAACCTCATTAAAAAATGAAACAAAGGGTATGAGGATAGTTCTTTAATTGTGTCAACCTTGTTAAAAAATGTTACAAGTTTGAGGATAGATCGTTGTCTTGTGTCAACCTCGTTAAAAAATGAAACAAGGAGTATGAGGATAGTTCTTTTACTGTGTCAACCTCGTTAAAAAATAAAACAAGCCTATGAGCATAGTTCCTTGTTTTGTGTCAAGCTCGTTAAAAAATGAAACAAGGAGTCTAAGGAGATCTCTTTGTCTTGTGTCAAGCTCATTAAAAAATGAAACAAGGTCCCCTGGAGTGAAGTTCCAAGTTGAGTCTTTGATTAGATCTCGTAAAATCCCAGTCGTGTCTTTCACTTGATCTCGTAAAAGAACCTTCATTCCATTTACCTGATAGCCATGAATAGTATACTTAGGTGAATGTAATGAAGCTTGGGGGGCATGCACCTAGTGGTAAAGTAAAGTTTCCCTGTAGGTTATGTGAAGGGAATCACCCCTTTCACCTTTGTCTATCTGGATGAAGCCAAAAAGGTGTTGGATAACCATCTTGCTTCACTGCAATGAATTCCATCTGGTTACAGGAGACTCTCCCTTTCATCATGCTGGGGGCATGTAAACTCAATCTCAAGCAAAGTTTTCTCTCGTTTCAAGCTTGTGTAAAAATGAAACTAGTTTCAAGCATAGTTTTTTGTTTTAAGCTTGTGTAAAAATGAAACTGAATCCAAGCATAGTTTTTCATTTCAAGCTTGTGTAAACATGAAACTGAATTCAAGCACAGTTCCCTATGGTTCAAGCTTGTCTAAAAATGAACCAATTTCCAGTTTAACCCTCGTGATTGCCATTCTATCAGCCTTTTCTATCAGATGAGCCTTGGTTGTTTTCATTCCATCACCACCATCTCTTTGGTCGATCATACGCTTTCACTTGGTTGTTTTACCCTTTTTGAGGAGTAACTGTAATGAGTGGTCTTATTAGCTAGCCTCTTCACATAAATCAACATGTTTTGAGAAGTTCCAACATCACCGAAACTAATTTCTACCCTAGACACCACTCGTTCCTCAAATTGGAGTCCTCTTTAAGCTCTTTTCAGACTTCCTAAACATGAAAATATTGCCGAGCACTTGTCGTTTATGGCTCGTTAATGGATTAGAACCGATATCTACTCAGTATAGTTTTAACCCTTCTTCGGATTGAGATAGATTAACTACGAAAAAGGTACTCATTGGTCAAACATGATCAATAGGTTCTCTCTTGTATTGTTTTATGCTTTTTCGGGCTTGAGAGACAAACTTATGAAAAAGAACTTTTGGAGTTTTCTTTTAATCCCTTTTCAAACTCTCTAAACATGAAAAGGACCGAGTTATCGTCGTTGTTAAACTTGTTAAAAACATCAAATAGCGACAAACTTGTCCACCTAGACAAGATCGAGTTTCACCTTCGCTAGACTCGTTATAACATAAAATAGCAATGGATTCACTTGAAGGGTGTAATTATAAAACAAGCATATGTTATCCTCCTCAAGCTTGATAAAAATGAAGAGGTACTAGTAAGAAATGACTGGGGAAAATGGGAAAAAGCTGGGAACACTTTATGGTAGCAGGTCGCTCTTGAACATGAAACTTTCACCTCATCACCGTGACTATGTGGGTTGGGTCATTCAGCTTGATGATTATCACACCGTTGGTCTATCATACCATCCATTGCTTTGTTTTGGGTCAATGCTACCAATTCACTTTATTTTCACCGATATGTTCAAGAGAAGTCATTCAATTCAAAACTTCATCCTTTACAATGCAGCAAACCTTCATTTTCATGCCCGCCATTCCTGAACCTTGTGTCGTTAGTCAATGTTTCATCTCAAAAATCATTTACCTCGTTTCATGTCGTTGATGTGGGATACATCAAGGCCCTCTTGTGATGAGTCGCTTCTTGTCGAAATCAGCACATCATCTAGGAAGTTGACTTAGAAACACCCCTTCAGTACCTTGAGGCTTGCATACATCAATGGCAAGTTTCTTGCTTCCGGCGATAGGTTGACATCACTGGTCTTCGACCGAAAGACTTCGTATGGTGTTCGACATCAAATCATTTATTCACACCTTGTGAAATGTACTATAGTACCTTAAGGGTTATTATCATTATCCGTGATTCCTCTCACGTCTGTTAACAGCTTACATTATTGGATGGTAATCAAACGATGTCTCTCCATGTTCGACCTCAGATAATTTGTTCACATGGTTCAACTTGTACATTGAGTGACAGATTGGATGAGATTGAAGACCCCGGATCTAGTTTCATCCATCCGAGCTACGATATATTTTTAGGAGTACTATATCAAATGTACAAATGGCCTTACATTCATGGGTCTATATCTGTAGACAATTATATTTGTACATGTAATGAAAGTTTATAAGCTGCATGGGTATGCATTCCCTTAGCTAAAAATTGTGAGAAAAAATCAAAGTATCATGATATCTGTATTGTAACTAATGAAGGTCACCTTCCGATTCGAAAATTTCTCTCCAAGTGGGAAAACATCTCACTCGACATGTTTATTTTTGACTTCATGCTTTAGGGGGCAACTATTACAGGAAAATTCTGGCACATCAACCCCGACTTCCAGATCTATATTATTATGGTCCATCAAACCCTAATTCAGTTGTTTTCATTCCCTAATGAAGTTAACCTACATCATGCTTGCTTCCCAAGAGTTTCATGACACCATTCATCCAAAAAATGTCCCGAAGGAGATCATCGCAAGTGGCCTTCTATCTGGCTGCAATGAATGGCAGACACTACGCTGTCTGGGTGCTATGCATAGCACCTAACCTTTGTTGCACCTATGATGAGTGAGATCTATCCAATTTTTTAAATGATCTCATTGGATTCTTAATGGATGCTTCTAGAGGTTTCTGGAAGGATTCGGCTCGCTTTTGAGACTTCTTAAGCTAAGGAAATGTTGCTTGGATGAGATTAGTAGAGAGAGTAATGTTATCATGTCAAACTGTTGTTTCCATGAGGAGAGAAGGGTTTGAATCTGGGAGGATGACGCTGAATCAAACATGCATCTACATGGGTTGTAATCTTCCTTTCTATGAATATAGAGTTCTATGTTTTTTCCAATTCATGTGTTATCTGATGTATATTGTATTTCGATTCTATAATATGTTTAGTTAATAGATCGATATGTATGTTGTGATGGTTTTCTGTCTTGGCTTGTGTGTAGGTACCTTTCAAGCGAGTTAAGTACGGAAGGGAGTGGGAAAAGTGCTCAAAGGGAAGAGGGATCGAGCGAGAGATACAGGTTGGTACTTTTGCTCCTCTTTCTTTTATCGGTTAGCTATAGGAAAAGCAATGGAATTACTTTAACTACTGTTCTAGACTTGCTACTAGGTATAGGGGTTAGTCGTTCAAAAAGACGCTAAATTTTCCCATAGCATTCTGGTTTTGTGGAATCTACGGAACCAAATTAATTACTTTTCCATGTTTCATAGTCATTTTGGGTCCAGGCACTCAAGGCTTTCCTTCACTAAGGGGGATGCCCTGCGATACATGATTAGCGCTTTAATCGCATATCAGAAACTACCCCCGTTTCTTGAATTAGCCTCTGGTTTTGCCAATTTGTGCCAGTGTGTGTTACCATGGTCCAATGGTCTGCATGCTCAACCGAGGGTCCTCGTTGCTCCGTGCTAATCACAAATTGCAACTGCCACGAGGATTCCTTCTGATAACTTGATATTTCTAAGACTTGAATCTTTTGGCATAATTTGAAAGAGTTTATGAAAACTTAAAGAGTGTTTAGGATCCAATTCGGATCACAGCCTTCCCACTGAAAAAGCTTTTGGACCACCAAAAGTTGATTTTTAAGCATCCATCAAGTGAGGGTATTGATTCCTCGCTTGCCCAATTTCTATCCATTTTCCACTGCTTGGTTTCGAACCTTTGAGTCCAATCCTGAGGTACTCAACATCCCCTCTGCGCGTGGTTGTCACCTTCCTATCCAGAACTATATCTTCCTGCAACTCATTAAGATATTCAGGCAATAGATCATCAATAGAAGGCAACTGACTCTGCTCTTTGGGATCTTCAATCAATGAAGGTTCAAATACTCTTAAGTTGTCTACATTAACAACTGAGTAGATGTGCATGTAAGCTAGTAAATCAAGGCGAAAATCATTCTCACCAATTTTCTCATGTATCTTGAAAGGTCCATACCTTATCAGATTCAGTTTCTTACCTTCACCTTGCATTCTATCTGTTATAGCCTAAATCTACCTGAGGCTGAGAAAGGTAGGTCTAGGGTAACATTAAACCACGCTTAACCTGGTAGCTAGCTCTATTAGGTCAGGAGAGGGCTCTCTCCTTGTCAATCTCAAAGAAAATATGGCAAGTAAGGCTTGAGATGACTGATATGAATACTAATTTTAGGCTAGGTATATGCTCAGAGTAATTTGATTGATTTTAATGGTTGGTTTCTGAATCAAATGAGGAAGGCAGCTTTGGGTCCGGGAAATCAGCTCAGATTTGCAGAGGTTTCTATGGGGCGAGGTAGGCAAGTGTTTTAAAACTTTGAAATGAATGTGATGGTGATTCTAAAGGCTGGTGAGGAGTTGGAGAGGGCATGCAAGTTTCATGAGTCGTCTTCAAACAACAAAAAACATTTAAAACTAAATAAACCCCAAGACAGAGCACTGAAACACCAATGGATTCCACCCTTTAATATTGATTCATTTAGTTATGCAGAAAAAGAGAGATGATGGCACATATAAACATAAGATAAATTTAATAACAGAGGAGAAAACAATTCTAATTCAAATTACCACAATAATCCCAAAAAATGCTGCAAAACCCTGGGTCATTTCCTTGCCAAACTGCAGAAGTGATTTATAATAGTGCTCAATGCATCCACAAGAGTCCAACCTTGACAAATGACTAAGAAAGTACAAGATATAGGCATCAAAACACCTATGCTAGCCATTAGGGGTCGAATCCATGAGTCAAGGAGCTATTTCAACAAGATCTAAACTAGGAACTAAAAAATAGGTAGTGGAATAGCTTGCCTCTAAAACTATGGAAACTACTTCATTCATCTTTAAACCAACTCTAAACTAATGTATCTACCTCCTCAAGTCATATTTCATCATATTTACA
This sequence comes from Pinus taeda, assembly GCA_000404065.3. NCBI lineage: Eukaryota > Viridiplantae > Streptophyta > Pinopsida > Pinales > Pinaceae > Pinus > Pinus taeda. The sequence continues at coordinate 289,868 of APFE030910453.1, read as the reverse complement.
TCATAGTACATCAAGTTACATCATATTACATCATCAATTTACCAAAGAGAGAAGAAAAAGTCAAATTGACAGCAAACTAGGCAAAATTCTGAACAAATAGGCAAAACTGGCAAATTTTTCTCCTATGCGTAGCACCACTATTCCTATGCATAGCGTTTTTTCCAGGCCAGTTTTGGAAGGCTTCCCAAGGTCCAAATCAGGTGAAGAATAGCTCATTAGAAATCTTGGTGAGTCTACTTCCTGGGACAACTTGAATTTTTTGATTTGGAGTCCATTTTCCCCTCCAAAAATGCAATCTTCCAAGACTGCTTCCTATGTGGAAAAAAAGTGGCAGAGAGGGCACTTTTTGGGTGTTTTTGGCCCTTTTGGAGGTCTAGAACTTGTCAAAATGTCTCAGCCATTTTTGAGCATGCATAACCTTTCATTCTGATTCCATAAATGCAAACTTTTTTGCAAATGGAGGACCCCATCAAAAGCATAGAATCAGTGGCACTACGCACCTGCTGAAAAAACCTGTTTTTTGCTTCAAAATTTCAAAAATGACAAAAACTTCAGAAAATTTCTTGCAATTTGGCATGAGTAATCCTTTTTATGTGCTATGCTAGGCCAATGATGCATCGGCCAAGATCTTGAGCCTATCTTGCTCCTTTTTGCTTCTCAAAACTCTCTTTAGCTTAGCCTTTAACCTCTTCACCCTTGTTTTGCAAATTTTATTCCGAGTCAAGTAGTGATAGGCCATATGGCGCAACATTTTCTTCTCCTTGTTAGCTTTATCAAGCAATTTATCCAGGTAAATATTTGTCCTGTATAACCATGATTCCCAGTCAGCCTCAATTTCTTGCTCAAGCGGTGTCATTTTGATTTTTCTTCTTTTTGCCACTTGCTTGTTTTCTCTAATTGTTTGCAGCTCCATGAAAGTTTGTTTGTCCTCCAGTCGCTTGTTCTCTTGCTCAAGGAAATTAATGATCCATTTAGCCCTCTCAAGGTCAAGTGATAAGGCTTGGATTTCAACTTCCTTCTCTTTGATGATCACATCCTTGAGTCTTGAGCTTTGAGAGCCCAAATCAATATCATCCTCCTCAACCAAAACAAAATCTCTGTCTTTCCCTTCAGTAGGGCCTTCATCATGCACCTGTTGTTTTCCTTTATCTTCATCTTGTACCTATTCAGCTGAAGAAGAAGGCAAAGCCCCTTTCACCCCTGGTGAAGATAGCATTTTCTTGTGGTTTGGTGAAGAAAACAAGACCCCTTCCACCCCTGGAGGAGATAGTACTCATTTGGCAACTACAAAAAATCTCCTAGTGCCTTTCTCATAAGTGACAAACACTAGCACACCTGTAGTTTTAGTCTCATGAACATTTGGATGGTTTGAAGGCCCTCCTTCCTCATGAAGCACCAATGAGGTCACCTGAGGGCATTTGAAAACCTCATGTGCAATGAAGGTATCCCATGATACATTCAGCAAGCTTAGATGATGCAAAACAACAATTTTAATCAATGAGAAATGGTAAATGTTGTTGAACTGCTAAGGAAGAGGTTTCCTTTGCACATATAGAACCATCTTTTCAATATTTCTACATACAAAGTATGCGAGGTTCATCATCCTCACTCTTTTGAAATGTATCAGCAATCTGACATGGTATGTATATAGACGAGAAAACCTCCCCTCATAGGTAAAATACTTGATGATGAGTTTCATGAGTGGAGCATAAATGTTTTGCAAGTATTCAAAAGGAAAAACCCTGTTGATTTGCCTTTGATAACCAGCCTTGATGTAAGGCTCATAATGCTCTTTGCCCACATGTTGCCCCTTATTCCACTGTTCACCCACATTAGGGATGCCTATTGCTGCTGCAATGGTTTCAAGTGTCAAGTTGAGAGAGACACCAGCTAGGTTCACCTAGCCATTGTGAAGATGAAAAACAAACAACCTAGCCAGCTCATGATGATACTTCACCCTCTCTACCATTTCACAAAATTGATGATAAGACTGATGTTTAAAACAGGTTACTACAAGAGGGCAAGCAAGTAATTCTATGAGAGTGGTGGGCTCCTCCCGGATATGTTTTCTTCCTTTATGTGGTTTTCTTGGTACATGAGCCTCTTGGGAAGAATCACTAACAGTTTTATCATCCCTCTCATATGCTGAGTCTATCTCCATACTTACAAATTTGGAGTGAAAACTGATGAGTATGAAGAGATTTTAAAGTATGAGGGTGAATGCTGTATGTAGGAAATGACTGTTGTTTTTCTTTTGGGAAAGGAGGGAATGAATAATATTATGACTGTACATGAGGGATTTAATGATGGAATGGATGTAATGAGGGAATAGGAAATGGGAATTAGGGTTTTGGGTATGTATAGGGTTAGGGTTTGGGAATATAAGGAGTGAGTGCCAATGATTTTGGCAGAGGGAAAGAGAAAGGAGTTTAGGGAAATTTACTCAAAGGGGAATAAAAACAACAGAAGACAAAACCCTATGAAAATTTTGCAAGACAATTTAGAGACAGCTAGGGTTTAGTTTTTAGACACACAAATCACCACCATTGATGAAAAATAAATCCCTTGCTAGACCGGATGTGAGGCTTTACTTACTTGTTAAGATGTCAATTGTGAAATTTGAGGCAGAGGAAAGTGATGAAATTCGTTTTGAAGCTCAACAGGCAGGTGCGTAGCGCTGCCTCCCAGGAGCGTAGCGCACTTTGTATGTGTAGTGCCCGACCAAAACTCAGTGTAAAACCTGCACCAGGTGCGTAGTGCTTGGTAGGTGCGTAGCGCCGGTTCCCAGGTGTGTAGCGCTGATGAAATTTCCAGGTTTTTGCTCAGTTTCACCTCTTTCTCCCAAAAACATGATTTTTCCCTTTGAACTCACTCACTTGCAAAAAATGAAGACTTTCAAACACATAGAAGAGCTTTAAATCCCCTTGGCTTTAACTTTTCATTTAACAAACCCACTTTTCTAAAGTCTTATTCGCTTTGCTTTAAAAACTCTGTTTTTCATTTGCAGTTTGACTCTTCTTGATCACTTGATGAACTAATGCATTGATGTTTTTGTTTCTTGCAGTGGCTAGAGTTGGCAAGGTGATCGAGGGCAGCAGCTGGAACTTATTACATATAGAAACATTGAAATTACATAAAATTTGTACATGAAATGGAAAAAACCATGTTTTCACCTCAAAACAGAGTTTTGAGGTAAAAACCATTTATGAAGCATATCATTAGTAAATTTATAATTTTTGAACTTATAAAACCTCCTCATGTGCCTGCTGACCTTTTATTGAGTTTTGGATGACCATGGTGGCAAACCCTAGACCTAGTGAGACCTAAAACCCTAAAACTGATTTTGGTAAATGGAATGAAATAAAATGACAGTAAATGGCCTGAACATGTGAAAACAGGCCAGCAGGTAAATACTATGAGGGAAATTGATAATGAACCACTACCATCAGTTGATCCATGACCTAATGGAATGCAACTGATCGGATGGGACACCTAACATGCATGCAAAAAGAGAAATTTGATCACTGATGGAAGGATGAAGATACCAACACTAACATTGTCTTTGTTGATATACAACCATACTTGATCACCAAATTGGAAACTATGCTCCATCCGATGCTTATCATGCCTTGCCTTGTACTTGGCTTGGATCTTTTCCAATTGTTCCTGTACTGCCTGGTGAATCTCTTGGATTTGTTTGATGAACATGGTTGCCTTTTCCACAGCACTGTGTCCATCAACCGCTATGTCTTTACCAAAGACAAAATCCAAGGGAAACCTTGTTGTGAAACCAAAACAGGTCTCAAAAGGAGATCTCTATGTAGAAGAATGTTTTTCTCGGTTGTAAGCATGTTTCACATAACATAAATGTTAATCCCAAAGCTTGGGATGCTTGCGGAAATAGCCTCTGAGAAACTAGATCACTGTCCTTTTGACCACTTCTGTTTGGCCATTTGTTTGTGGATGAAAGGTTGTAATCTTTTCAGTCTTGTGTCCATCAATTCCCACAAACTTGACCAAAATTTCCCAACAAATCGGGTGTCTCGATCAGATATAATGGAAGTGGGTAATCCAAAATGAATACATACATGCTGAAAGAACAACTTTGTAGTTTGTTCAGCTGTAATCTGTTTGTTACAAGGTATTAAAATACGCATTTTGCTGAACATATCCACAACAACATAAAAATAGTCATGACCTTTTTTAGATTTAGGTAGTCCCCCAACAAAGTCCATGGAAACACTCTCCCAAAGATGAGAAGGAACTGGTAGTGGAGTGTACAAGCCTAGTTTTCTATTGTTGGGCTTGCTTTTAGCACACATGGTACACCCTCTTACATATCTAGAAACTATCTCATTCATTTTTGGCCAGTAACAAAATCTTTGCAGCTGTGCAACTATTTTACTTACACCAAAGTCACATGATATTAGAGAAGTGTGTACTTCTCGACTTATCTTTACTTTTTTAATTTGTGGAATGCATAACTTTCCAAAATGATACAGGAGTTGGTCCTTAACACGATAATCCAATTCTTCTACTTGTTTGCCATGACTTAAAGTTGCATATACATATTTAAGATCTATATCTTGAGCATATTGTTCAATGTAGCTTTCATGCATACTGAATTATGCTTAAGCATAGTAGATGCATTTATGATTGTTCTGGACAACATATCTGCAACTTTATTGTGTATTCCCTTTTCATATCTGATGACTAGATGAAACTGTTGTAGAAAACCGATCCATCTATTGTGTCTTGATTTCTGCAACTTTATTTGGGACTGTAAATATTGAAGTGGTTGATGATTAGTATGTATAACTGCCTCTTTTCCCATTAAATAATGTTTCCACTTTTTCACACTCTATACTAATGCATACAATTCTTTATCATATGTGGGATAGTTAACTACTGTAGAATTAAATGTCTCTGAATGATAACATATGGGTTTATTGTGTTGCATCAACACTGCTCCCATGGCCATAGCATTTCAATCTCAAATGGTCTTTGGAGACCAGGCAGTGCTAGTACTGGTGCTATACTAATATTTTCTTTTAAGGTGTCGAAAGCTTTCTGCTGTTTGCCTCCCCACTGAAACACCTTGTTCAATCCTGTGAAAGCATGTAAGGGAGCTGCAATTAAGGAAAAGTTAGAAATAAACTTTCTCCAATACTGTACTGCTCCTAAGAAGCTTCTAACTTCCATAGTAGATTTGGGTTTAGACCAGTTTACAATGACTGTAACCTTAGAGGGATCTATCTTGAATTAACCACCCCCTAGAATATGACCCAAATAATTCAAAGATGTTTTGCCAAATTCACATTTTCAGAGCTTAACATAAAGATTTTCTCTTTTCAAAAACATCTAAAGTCTGCTTGACATGATTTAAATGTTCTTCCCATGTTTTACTGAATATAATAATGCCATCCAAATATACAATGACAAAATCACCAAGAAAAGGTATGAGTACATCATTTATTACTCTCATGAAAGTGGTAGGAGCATTAGTTAAGCTAAAAGGCATAACCAACCACTCATTCAATCCCTGCTTTGTTTTGAAAGTAGTCTTCCATGCATCTTGCTCTGCAACTCTGACATGATGATAGCCACTATGCAAGTCTAACTTGGAAAAATAAACAACTTCTTTTAACTGATCTAATAGATCATCTATGCGAGGAAGGGGATAACGATTTTTTATCGTTATTTTATTTAGTGCTTGGTAATCAATGCACACATTCTCCATGAGCCATCTTTCTTTCTCACCAAGACAATTGGAGACCCACATGGTTATGTGCTAGGTCTGATGAACCCCTTCTCGAGCAGCTCCTATACCTACTTCTTGATTTCTGCATTCTCTAAAGTGGACAACCTGTACATTCCGATGTTAGGCAATGGAGCGTCTTGTTGAAAATTAATATCATGTACTATTTCCTTTTTGGGTGGCATACCTTAGGTTCTTGAAATAATATATCATATTCTGAAACAACTTTTTCTAAATTAGCTTGTTGTTTAGCATCACAGCCCTCAAATACATTGGTTTTATTAGGTTTCGTTTCCATTACAACCATCAGTAAAAATTGTTTACGTGAATTTACAATTCTTTCATCTGCCCTGAGTTGATGAGAGTATAATTATTCTTGAGTTTATGAGCTCTTACAATATATTCGAGTCCATCTTTAATGAGTTGATACTTGTTCTCAGCTTTATAGAAAATAGCTTTTCTATCATACAAGTAAGGGCTTCCTAAAACAATTCCACATATATCCAAAGGAACTATATCTAAATCAACCTCATCTACAAATGCTGATCCAAAAGAAAACTTAAGTTTACATTGTCTAGTCACTTGTAGCTTTGCTTTATCACATAACCAACCTAATGGATATGGTTTCTTGTGAGGTGTGGTTAGTAATCTCAACTTATTTACAATTTCTTCAGAAATTAAATTTACTTGTGAGCCACTATCAAACAAAGTATCAATCAATTGATGCTTGGAAATAACTCGAATATGAAAAAGCTCATGTCTTTTCCTCTCATTTTCTTCATTATCAGTAGATCGTGTAGAATTACTAGTAGATGCTTCAGAATTTTTACCTTTTATACCTGTGGTTGCAATTGTTGTTTCATCTCCTGAGTCTGACCCTAAATCCTTTTGAATAGCTGCAACAATTTTCTTCTTTTTGCCCTCGTATTTCTTGGGTCTCAGCTCTGGATGCAGGATCCAGTAGTTTTCATCATCATGCCCATCCTTCTTACAATGAGTGCATGAAGACTTGGTCTTTTGTACAGTATTTGCCTTCCTCTCTTTCCATTTCTGTTTTCTTTTCTCCTTATTCTTGTTTGCAGTGGGTTTTGATGATCCCCCAACCTCTGGGTTCACATTCTTGCCTCTAGCCTCTAGATGTGTAGCCTGAACAGATACCTTATCTATGCTAGTGGCATTAAACATGAGAATAATGTGCCTTAAGTAGTTGTGCAGACCACCTATATACTTCAGCAGAGTTTCAGGTGAGTCTAAAGAAATTCCTAGAATCAAAGTTCTTTTCCTAAATTCTTGGGTGTAACTTTGTACACTTTTCCCTTTTAATTGGCGAAGAGTTTGCCAGCTCATCATGGCTTGTTGCATATAGGCTAGTGGATAGAATTGCTTTTTAATTGCAAAAACAAATTCACTCCAGACAGAAAGAATTTCACCATGCTTCTTCATGTCAACTTGTGTCCCGCCTTCCCACCATACCAAGGCAATGCCTCCAAGGCGTAGGCTGGCCAGCTGAATCTTACTCTTGTCGAAATCGATGCTCTACACTTTGCAATAAACATCAATCTGTCTAATCCAATTATCCAGCTTTTCTGCATTCAACTCTCCATCATATATCGACAAATCAAATTTAACATCTAATTTAATCAAAGATGTTTTATTTTTATTTTCAAGGCTACTAGGAGGTATGGGAAGTTTTTCTTCTTTCCCTTTGCCTTTAGAGTGGTCATGGAGGAGAGATTCTTCTACTCCTTTATCTTGTTTGGAGTTTGATGGATTTCCTTCTCTACCTTTCTTAAATTCTCTATACATTTCCTCTACCATGGCTTTCAAGGTCATAAAACCATCCATGAACTGGGAGTCTAATTCCAAGGTTCTTCAGACATTTTCCTCTTAGGATAGACTCTTCCAATTCCAGGGTTAGCTTCAACCAATTCTTCTTCTCCTAATTTAAGCTTTGATCTAGTTAGCATTCAACAACAAAATCCAACACAAGCTTGTCTAACCTTAGTAACCTAGAGCTCTGATACCACTTGATCTAGAATTTATCCAGAACAAAGAATTAAGGTATTATAGACTCATGTGCATGGATATGCCTATGTTACTTTACGCAATGGATCAATAGGATTGCGAAATACATAGACATTGAAGCATTTAGGGAAAACACAACAGGAAAACATGTAATACAACAAGTTTAATAAGGAGTTCACCCAATGCTCCTGGGCTACGTCTCTTGGTCCAGCCTTCAGTGGGGGCCTCTCTATTATGTTTCCAAATCATATTTTTTACAACAGTGAGCTCAATTTTAGTCTCACTCAACAAATATGAATCAGTAGGACTGGAGTACATAGACTCTCCTTACTGAACTTGACCTCTACTGGTCATAGTAGTATGAGCCCAATTTGAGACTCATACATGAAAGGCATATACAGAGGAGTTCGTTTGAACCTCTCAAGCCTTCTATGGAGTGCACGCACTCTTTGACTCTCTCTGGCTCTGTCTCGATGTTACCTTTTCTCTGTAGGTCAGCTCAACTTACTTTATTTGTTCTCTATTCTCAGCTTTCTTACTCGCTTTTCTTACTGCTCTCTAGCTGCTTGCTTGTTGCTTCTATCAATTTGTGGCTTTAAAGCCAGTCTTCTTTCTGACGGTTCTTTTTTGCTTCCCAGTGTTCTGGTTCTTCTGCCACTGTCTGTTTGAATTCCCCTATTCTGCGTCATTATTAGAGTGTAATGCTTCTCAGGGAGGTGGCCACCTATTCTGCAATGGGTGAGTGTGTCAGGTTCCTTGGACCCATTTGAATAGCCGTTATTTTTGTTTGCTCTAAGATTCCCCGCGAAACATGAATCTTTTGCCAACTCATCGTCCACATCAGACTTCAAATCCCATGTAATCTTGCTTTATAACCTTGTCAAATCTGGTCATTTATCAGGACATGCCTCCACCGTTGATCTGGGCCCCCCAAATCCTACGGTCGTCGTTCATACCAGGCGCGTAAGTAGCATGACATTTACCCATCCGATGTGAGAAGTTTTCTCTCTCTTCCGCCGGATGTGTGTCACTCAATGTGTGGCATCGGGCGAGACTCAGTTGAAACTGCTTACTCCCTCGAGGCCTTCTGATATCCTGCCATTTTTTTGGAATTTAGGGAACCAAATTAATTACTTTTCCACATTTCATATTCATTTCAAGTCCAGGCACTCGGGGCTTTCCTTCACTAAGGGGGATGCCCTGCAATACGCGATTAGCATTTTAGCCTCTAGTTTTGCCAATTTGTGCCAGCGCGTTACCATGAGCCAACGGTCTGTGCGCTCGACCAAGGGTCCTCATTGCTCCACGCTGATCACAAATTGCAACTGTCACGAGGATTCCTTCTGATAGCTTGATCTTTCTAAGACTTGAATCTTTTGGCATAATTTGAAAGATTTTATGAAAACTTAGAGAGTGTTTAGGATCCAATTCGGATCAGGTACATTTCTACACAATGGGAATAAATGATATGAAGTCGGCCATATGATAAATCATTTGATTACCGGTCATTGATGTATATTTTTAACAAACGCAAGACTACTCAACGATAATGATGATGAGAAGCGAGGTACCCAGTACAATCTAACAAGTTCAAATAAGTGAGTTGTAGTCTAACACTTGGAAGAATCTATAAATCAGGAGACAATGATGTTTTCCCATTGTCGATAGTGAAAGAGTCTTCCACTGATGACTACAAACCCTAAGGTACTGCCAAATGGACTCTATATCTCCTTCCTAGAGAAATGAGTTGAAGTTGATGGGAAAAGATCTGCTAGAAGGAAGTTATTAAGGTATCCTTCATCAATCTAGCGTGAGTGTAACCCGTAGGCCAATAATGTGGCAGGAATCAGACGAATAAATATGTAGTAACCAAACCGAAGCACCTTTTCAGCGTACACAAGATGTAACTAGCACATGATAGAAACCCTCTAAACCAACCAATAATGAAAGCTAACACAGAGGTGAGGAATCCACCAATACGGTCAAATGGAAACCAAGGCACTACACAAATCCCAATGTGTGATAATGAAAGTTGATGTCGAACATAAGGGAAACCACTCAGTCAAGGATCCATGATACTAATTAATGTTGAGCACAAGGTGACCTATCAATACTGAAAATAGTGCCAAGTTGCGGCTCTAGATTTGCTCTGAGAGCAATTTGTCATAGTCGATAACAACAAGACTCACCAGCAAGAAGTCAATGGGGACCTTCTCAAACCAGCACGAGCAAAGGACCAAATAGATGATGTGATAACGAACATGACTCTGACAACTAGGGATGGATGACTGAAAAATAGGTCAAGAGACACTGCATAGAGGCCGAATCAAGTTTACTTCCCTTGAACAAAAGCACGACTCAACTGTGACTACATGGCAGCATATGATAACTTGATATAAGTTTGTCATGTAGGAGGCATAAGCAAACTCTGCATATTATTGGAAGAGATAACCAACCGGAGGAGTACTGACTCAATAACAAGGCTAAGGCTCTCCTAAGTCAAACTAAAGCCCATCCCAATGGAGGAAAGACTAGGTTTTTGAGTGCTTTGTTCAAGGGAGACCCAACTGCCTCTAGCTTCCTTAAAATATGGAAATAATGTCCCGTTCCCGCTCTTTTTTGGATGTATAACTTTTTTGTCTTTTTCATATTTATGAAGCCTGAAAAAGAATAAAAGAATGTTATAGTACAATTGAAAGAACGAGTGTCGAAAAAGCATATTCTCTAGCTCCTGGGAGGGGAACATTCCTATGCTCAATGCAAGGTGGCAAAATTGGTCAATGACACTCAACAGAATGGTCTTTCCATGGGTAAAAGGGGATGTCAAGTTGCAGAGGCTAAGTGATTGCAAGGTTGATTTCGTAGAAGACATGGTCAAAAGGTGGCTTAAGCACGAGTCCAAGTGAGTCTGGCTCAAGGCCAAAAGGTGCAAATGGTCAACATGCAACACATCAATACAAATCAACACAAAGGAGCCTCTAGGGTATAAAGCCAAAAAATAATGAAGCAGAAAGAGAACGAGTCTCCAATGCACAAGTCATGGCAGGACTAAAGAGGACTCCTGAGCCTATTCAATATAGCAACATGGGAAACATATGTCAGCGAGGATCTAACTAAGATGCCCATGTAAAGGTTGGATCTACCATCATATCATGATTTATAAGTCGGTAAGTGAAAATAGTTTGTGAATCAGGACATGATGGAGTCGACCCAATGGAAAAAAATATCGCAGTATGGAGGCTAGTATGCAAAATGCAATGGAAATTGATATTCCCTAACCTATATACCAGTAAGAAAGTGATGCCTGCCATGATGGGTCTACAGTCATCGACCGAATAAATTTCTCAAAAAAGTCTGCAAAATATCCTGTAAAAACAACCTATTCCCAACACTCCAAGGCAAAAGGTCAAAAAGTCCATAAAATAATAACCAACTTTTGAAAAAATAGTTTTCACTTTTGAACCTATATAAGGACTTTTGGACTCACAATTTTCTCATTTGCGTTTTGAGCAAGGAGCTATGGAGAAAAAATCAAGCAAGCTTCCTCCATCAAATTCAACTGTTCAAATTGCTTCAAATCTTCCAGGTAACCCTCTTATCATACTTGTTATATTTTTTTATGTTTTTTAGATGTTTTTTCATCAATTTGACCATAAAAATTGTTTTTTAAATTTTTACTCTGCGTACACATGGGTTGGATACAGGTAACCCGCGTATATGAAGGCCCTATACATGACTGTGTAAAAAACAAACCCACATGTGCGCGAGTTTAAAATTTTAAACATGGATTTAATGATATGAAATATGTTTTTTGTAGGATGACAATTACCTGGCGTGAAAGAGAGGACAATGCCATTGATAACCAAGTGATGGAGGATCAAAATGCATTATATGCTTTGATAGGATGGGGTTTGTTAAAATTCTTCAAAATGCCAAACATGAAGGCAAATATTCGATTGCTTGAGCTGCTAATTCACTACCAGAGTGCAAAAGAAGATGTATTCGTGATTGATCAGATTCCCCTAAGGATCGAGATAGAAGACATTGATTTCATTACAGGTATTTCCTGAAGGGGGGAGAGAGTGCACTCAACTGGAAAAACGAGAGGTAGCCTCAGTGTAGAAGACTACATTCGTATATATTGTCCTAGCATCCCTGAAAAGGTTGGAAGTCATATTCCAATCAAGTATGTAGAGAGTTTATCATTGAGAATCCTACTATTTAACATAGCCAGGGTAAACGGTTCTGCTACTCTACATTAGGCTTCACGTGTTTCCATGAGCCTTGCAATGGATCGCCTCACTACAGTGTTTTATTGGTGTACACCTCTACTAACCAACATGAAGAAACAAATCACTTCCATTCAAAAGGGTCAGACGAAGAATTTCGGATACAGAACTATCTTATGTTCCTTCTTTTTCAAGAGAGTACCTGGGCTTCGTCCCAATGTATTATCTACCATCAGTAGCTTGAGAGATCCACGAATGGGTAGGTGGGTTGAATTGATGAAATGACTAGGGGGCGGTGAGGTCCCTAAGACAACTTTTGATGACAACTTTTTCGTTTGGTGGGAACAGTAGGTCATTGCAGTCGAAGACTACCCTTACGTTGGAATGGATTTCCAAGGAGATCCTGATCTAGTATTGCCACTAGATGCAGCATGGGGTGTGTTGGAGAGGTAAATCCCCTCTACGGATAGAGGCAATCCCTACTAGCCCAAAGGGGGTCTAGCAACAATCAAACAATGCTACACTGCAGGTTCCTAGTTGTAATTAACAAAAGAAACCTACTTGGATTCCAACGCTATGTTTGGCGAAGAGATGATCCTCTCGCTTCTTCACTCCAGCTGATCACAGTCCTCCACAATCCTCGCGGATGGACACCTGCACAAGCAAAGAGAGAGAAAACACAAGCGTAAAATCTACTAAAAACAACTATGTATCAGTCAGGAAGGATACAATTTACATTAATCATTCATAGGACAAATGGAAATGGAACCATAAGAGTAGTCATCTATCTTTATTAATCAGAAAATAGAGTAAGGTACAACCAAAGTCCTGACGCTGAGTCCTTCTCTGGAGGGTCCAGCCAGCATGTCTTCCAAGCATTCACCTTTGAAGCAAATCTTCCAAGTCAAAGAGGTCTCTCTCTTACATACAAGGCAACAAGCTCATAACCTTCCTCAAGCTCAAAAGCAATCCTCACACAACACACCAAATGCCTACAAAGAGCAGCACTAATGCACTAAGAATTCCTCAATCGAAGTCTATATGTTCCAAACTAGCTGCTCATGGGCAATGGAGGAGGCTTATAAAGAGAAGGAGTCTCCATGAATAGGTAAAGGATGAGCTTTCCCCCAAGATAAGTGGATGGTCAGTCGAACAGACATGCCAGAGAAAGGATGGAGACCTCAACAATGCTAACAACCAAGTCTGGAGTGATCTGGAAGGTTGGCTGTTAGAACAAATTCGCCCAAACAGGATCAGCATGGGTGCAAAACTGGGCTGGCGCGCTGGCATCGCAGATCAACTATAGAGGAGGTCTGGTCAGCGCTCAATGGTACAAGCGGAGGGCGCACTGTCCGTAAAATTGGACCAACGTGGAAAACACGTGTGCTTCTGCGCTGGCAGCGCAGCAGTTACACTGGCCTCCGCCTGTCAGCGCGGTTATTTAATGAACAGACGCGATGATTCACTTAGGCAAAGAGGGTTTTTAGCCATTTCAAGGAGCATGAGCTTAGGTGAATGTGGTTTTATAACACAGTAAGGAGACTGACATGATGGCAGTGACATTTTACTGTGTAACAATGTGCACAATGGAAACAACATCGTTGACTACCATCTCCAGGATGGGTTACTCTACATGTTGGATAAGCTATGTGTTCCTAAAGGTGAGAATTTGTAACTGATTAGAGAGGCTCACACCTCCAAGGTTGTAGGGAAGTTTGGTGTAGGGAAGACTGTGGCTAACTTGCAGAGGTATGTGTATTGTCACAAGATGCAAGAGCATATAGCTAGGTTCATAAGAGGATGCATGCTTTTTTGTACCAGTTTAAAGCCTAGCAATAGGAAACAAGGGCTATATCATCCCTTACCTATACCTACTCATCCTTGGGAAATAATTTCTATGGACTTTTTGGGAGGTTTATCGATAACCAGGAAGGGACATGACTACTTGTTCGGGGTAGTTGATAGGTTCAACAACATGTGTGTTCTAATTCCCTGTAAAAAGACCATCAATGAATAAGAAGAAGCAAACTTGTTCTTTGGATAGGTCTGGGTACACTTTGGGATACCAAGGAGCATCATTTCAGATAGGGATACAATATTTCACAGTGCATTCTAGACTAAATTGTGGGAGAAGATGGACACGAAGTTGAAGAGATCTACAACATTCCATCCACAAACAGATGGGCAGACAAAAGTAGTCAACAAGACTTTCGTTACGCCTTTCGTGTGGGTCAGAACTTACCCAACAAGGAATTTCGCTACCTAGGACGTTATAGTACGGCCCGTTCACCGGGGTTTCGGTTGCTGGCTTCCCGTCATCAGGTCACCACTTCTTAACCTTTCGGCCGATAATTCGTTGTTGAAAATCAACATGTATTCAATTAACTTTTTTGCTTTTCATGTGAATAAAAATTTTCATTGGAAGAATGGATCGGGAAAAATAAATGTCCTCGCACTAAAACAACCTGTCTATTTACTCCAACTAACTCCACTAGTGAATCTTTGTTGGGCCCATAAAAATTGAAGGTTGCTCCTGATATCCAGGCCATAGCCTTGAGCATTGTATAGGGACGTGTTGTAGGAGTATCTCATTACCTTCTGGGTGAAATTGTCACAACATGGGCATTCTTCCTGGCAAGAATTAATGCAGTAGGATAAAGGCTAGGAGAATTTGAAAAGTATATGGCATCAAGATTTCCGGTGCAGCTTCTGAGGGGTTACAACCAGAAGCATACGAAGCCTTTATATCACATTCTTATAACAGAGCGGTCCACACTTCTACAGGAAAGTCCCCATTTGGAACGTGTTTTGGATATTTTCCACCTTCACCTTTGGATATTGCATATGGGCAACAAGGAGGAGTAAAGGAAGACCTTACAGGAGATGCTTAAGGGAAATTTTTTTATAGAGAATATCAGGTAGATCCATATATAGGTATAGGAAACATTGTAGAAGTTGCAGGAGAAGTATAAGGCCAAACATGATCAACACAGAATAGAGAAGTCGTTCAAGGTGGGAGACAGAGTATGGCTACAGTTGAAAAATCAGAGGCTGCAGGGGCCTGGTAAGACAATAAAGGCTCTAAGATATGGTCCCTTTGAGATACTGGAAAAGGTGGGTGATAATGCCTATCAACTCAGTTTACCACTATATATTCACATTTACTTAGTTGTAAATGTAGAGAATTTGAAACTTTATGATCCTTCCATGCTAGATCAGGAAGATGAACAAGTCCTACCTTCTGTGGAGGATTTGGCACCAGATGCTCAAGAAGAGTTGACAAAAGATACATTTTTGCAGAAGAGGTCTAGAACTATAAGATAGGGACAACATGACCTTTGGCAGATTAGGTTGAAGGGATAACTTCCAGGAAAAGCTAAATGGTACACCAGAGTGAAGGTGGAGGAAAAATTTCCTCACCTCATCATGTAAAAGCTTTTGGGGACCAAAACCCTCCCAAAATGGGGAGGTGTGATATGAATTGGATCATTATATTGTTTGTCATCCATCCTGATGAATTTGGAGTGGAAAAAGTGGAGGAATCAAATCACGGGATCGTTTTTACCGGCCGAAACCAGTTTGGCAAAACGAGGCTTGAAACCTTCCAGGATAATTTAAGGTATCAAATGATGTTTTTTGGGGGTAAAACTTTGTCTCTTAAGAACCCAACCTTTTCATGCTTTTTTACACATAAAAAGCTTTCCAACCACGCAAGAATCACATCAATCAGAGTCCGTATGTAAAATTTATGCCACTCAGAAGTTGACCTTCTTGTTTTCACACCTATAGTTCCGAAGGATGCCACGTCAACCCCTAGTGTTCATGGAAAATGGGCTAGCCACATGTTTGTGATGTAGAAGACTCTATAAGAGTCTATTTTGTAACTCTAGTTAATAGTTGATGTAGTCAAACTTAACCACTTGTAGGCTATCAGGCTATGTTATAACTGGGCCATTGGGAGGAAGAGGCATTCCATTATTTCAAGAGCATTTGTTCCATAGATGAGCAAAGATAGCCAGGAGACATAGGAGGTAGATCACACAGAGAGGATATGTGCACTATAGTAGCCTAAGGACCATAAGCATTACTTCTTTGTACATGCAACCATATTTTCAGATAGAGAAAGAGAACAAAGCGACCTCACCTTCCAGCTAGGTTTTCTCCCTAAAGAGTTTCCCAGAGAGCATATCTTGTGTCTTATATGTGTGTGAGCTTATTTTTTCATTCTCTTCTTTTCTGCATAATTTAATTTTACATGCATGCACTAATTACAGTAGAATCTACAAATCCAGAAATTAAATAAAACTGTAATAATGTAGAATCTCAAATTCTTAATATAATATTATCAAATTTGTTGTGACGAATTGTTCAATGGTATATCCATGACGGATCAGGAGGAGCTTTACCCTTTGCCTAAGTATAAAAAACAAACTTCCCTTACTTAGTGCAATTACTCATACATACAATTCTATATCCTTCATGAATCTCTCTAACTCCTTTTTATATCATCTTCTATTACAATACCATGGTCCACAAACCATGGGTGGATGACAAAACAAATTATCTCCTAACAAACTAAGGGGATTTGACCTTCCTAAAGCCCCTTTTAATTCTAACGACCTTCGCACTCCACTCCTCAAAATGTGGATAATTTACAATAATAACAAAACTATTTACAAAATTGATCCCCAAGGTACCCTGTCCTAATAGGCCCCCAACACAAAGTCGTGACTCATCTCGAGTCACTCTGCTGGTGCCGCCTCGATCTTTGGCTGTAGACTTTTGAAGTCTGTCTTCAATGTTTGAATATCGTTCATTCCATGTGCAACAACCTGACGAACTTCCTCAATCAACTTCTCTATAGTTGGACCTTCAACTACAAGGCCTATGATTCTTTGTGTCTATTGCATAACCTTAAGCTTGCTTTGCACTATCTGTGTCAACTGGTTGGCCTCATCTACCCAGGGTTGCGTCCGTGAAGATATGATGGATTCCTTCCAACGCATCTCATCAATCTCACTCTAGATGATATTTCCCTCCTGTAATCTGGCGAACATTTGTATTGTTGCTAAGCTCCATGCTGTTGATCTGATCTAGTTGAACTGCCTCTGCTTTTCGCGAATATTTGTTTTGATTTTCTGCAAAGTTGGATTCTCTTGCAGCGAGGTCCACAATTCCATGTCTTGTTCAAAAAACTGTTTGCAACCCTTGACTGCAACTTCTAATGTAGCCATCTATTCTTTAATAGCAGCCTAGCGCTACTCTTTGAATTCCGGAGGAGTGGTTGGATGCAACTTAAGTTGGAGCTAAGATATCTGCAGTTGTAGCTCAAAACAAACCTTGCCAATTTCCTCCTTTGATTCCTTTATTGTGGCAACTAGCTTCTGAATCTTTTTGGCAGAGGCCGCTTTTGTTAGAATCTGGAGATCGGGAAGCTCACTATGGGACTGCACTATTGCTAGTTCTAGCTGCTGACTAAGCGCAATAACTTCTTCACGTTCCTTAACAGCCTATGCCTTTTCCTCAAACATCCACTAGTTGTTGGTTTTTACTTCACTGATGACCAAAAGTGCGTGTTGTTACCAAACTCTGAGCTCATCTGATACCCCTTGATACAACTCGTGCACTATCTGAATAGAGAGCACCGCAAGGTTCAGACTCATTTCCTTCAGATGTAATAGGTGTGCCTTGTCCTCTGATGTCTCAACATGCAGTGACCCCTTTGGTAACTGCACTGTGCGAAGGTTTATGGTGAGTTATGCTGCTAAGGCTGACCTTCTCGCTTGTTTCAGGCTCGCTTGTCCAACGCTTGCTTGAATGATGCCTGTCTGGACCTACAATTTCCTCAGGCCCTATTGCACCTTGTTCAGTGTCTGATGGTACTGATCCTCAATGTGGCTCCAAATATTCTCCATTGCATCACAGACCACATCACTGATGTCATCCAGGTCCCCCTTCATGAGGACCAATGGTGTTGCGATCACAAACTTCTCAGACTTCTGCTTCTTGCGCAGTCCCATGGAGCTTTGCTTCTGACTCTTTTTGACAATGAAGGGGGACTCCAAGCCTACATATCCTTCCTCTTCACCCTCTATTTCTTCCTCTACATTGGTGCACTCCGTGTCAGACTCGCTAAGGTCAATAATGGCCTGCGATGTGGTGGCAATTTTCTCCTTTGGCACCTCTCTCTCCTTGGCATAAGTCTCTTTCTACTGTGCGGCCTTTTCTTTAGCCACGACCTTTTCCTTCGCAGAAGCCTTCTGTGCTTCCTTCTTCTCCTATTTTTCTATCACTATTGTGGTTTTCTCTGCTTCTCTTTCGGTAGCAACGCTGGTTCCTGTGCCTTCCTCAGATGGGGTGAGCCAGTCACTTAGCTATTTACTAACGATCCCGATGATGTCATATTCGACGACCAAGTAGGGAAACTTGTACCATGTGCTTGTGGCATATTTATTCATGCAAACAGACAAATTATGAAAATTTCCCTTACACTCAGCCACATTAGTATACTGCGCGTGCAAGCTGGGTGATAACCATGGCTGCTAGTTAATCACCATCCTCAAATCAGATTCAAATAGGACCCAAAAAATCTTGGTCTCCATGATGCGCTCAGGGTCCTTTGTTGCCCATAACGAGGCATATTTCGTAGCCTTGTAGAGATCTGAATCATGCTGCAGGAATTGAATTTCTTTTGACGTTCTCCATGCCACGAGCGCGATCAACAATATTAGCCACGCATCGTGGAATGCCTTGCCGTCGTCCTGGGATTCTTGACAATATTCTAAAAATTCATGGCATAAGTACTTAGCCCAGTTATACTAGACTCCCTTGGTGCACTGCGTAGCGAGATATACTACGGGTGCCAACACTTGATCGGCGCAACATTTTCCCATGATATTTCTGGCCAAGATTTGTGCAGTGAACTGCACCGCGCCATCTGATATGGAACTTATTTCCTAACCGTGCAACTTCTTTACCAGCCCGAAGTCACTTTTCATTTGATCTGCCAACTTCTTCTCCTCCGATTTTCCTATGAAGGCATCCACAAGGTCAAGTGTTTGATACGACAAGAGCGTTATCCAGTGGATTAACATATCCATAATTGGGATGGGCCCGCCCAACCAAAGGCATCCATTATGAACTAATGTTAATAATTGATGCACACAAACCATGTTAATGGCACTGCGGCTGAAATGTGACACCCACAACATATTGAGTAGCCCCACGCACTCAACTCCGACTGACCACTTCATTGGTTCGAGCTGTGTAACTTTCGACTCCTCATAATACACTCTTTTCAGGTATTTTCTTGGTTCTAGCTGTAGGAACTTCGTGTGATCCCCCAAGTCCTAGTCCTCCATCTTCAAATATTGTATTTAGGCTAGCAGATTTCCCTCAAAAGGTATGTTTTCAGATAGCAATGGTGTTGAGACCATGAACTTTGTTGAATCTAGGTATTTAGGAACCTTAGCTATAGATTTCCTCGGTAGTATATAAGGTGGTAGGCGCATAATCGACTCGGCTTCATCTACATCAATCTCCTTAACCATTCTTCATCTAAATCCAAGGGTTTCGTTGGCTACCTGGACCTATCCATCTTTCCCTTTTGTCTTATCTTTGTTGGATTCTTAAGCGATGATTGCAGCACCGACGCTTACTGGGGCTTCTTCTGCTTCTTGTCTCTTGTTGTGGAAGTAGATGGCTTAGGTCTCAATGACCTAGGTGCTGTAGTAGGAAAACTGGTAGGCACAGGCTGGCCCGGCTCAGGCTCAGGTCGAGTTGTAGTCATACTCTCGATGAATCTCTCGCACTACCAATCAGTTAAATTTGCGAATCTTGGCTGTGAAATCTTCCCTTTAAGGAAAATTCTAAGGAAGAAAAGTGTTCGAATGTGGAGCGGGATGCTGTATTTATAGTCGAATTTTAAATCAAATCCATCCATTTTATCCAAATCCTTGTAATTAATGTGATTTTGCCGGATGTTTTGCAAAGACATGATCCTTAAATTCTCCCCCCTCGCTCCCTTTAATGGTAAAATCACCTTCCATTAAGCTATAATGCTTCTAATGGTCACTTTTTGGCTAGGATATGCGGGACCCACTAGTCTAGTGCAACTCATTCATCGCAGCTCTCCTTTGTGCCTTCCCTCGACTCGTTGCACAACCCATTCACTTCGCAAACCTTTCCTTCTGGCAGTGTAGTTTATAGTCCCGTGCTCCCTTGCAACTTTCTGGAGTACTAAGACTATCCTGCATTCATATAGTCATTGTAAAGGGGCGAGATCACCCCTGTACAACTTTAATCAGTTCCCATTGGTCTTTCCTAGAAACAGTGCCCCGTTCATCTTCGCGAGCTGAACTGCACCTCCATCCATAATCTCCTTGGTGATATAGGACCCCAACCAATGCATTTAGAACTTTTCCGAAAACTTTTTAAACTTACTGTCACACAACAACACAAAATCTCCATTCTTAGAGGTGCGCTACTTAATATGGCGATCATGCCATGCCTTTTCTGGATCCTTCTACACATATTGATGAAAACCAAGCAAGAAGCAATCCTCTATCAACTCAACTATTTGTGCGAGGCGTTCTTCCATGGTATCTCGATCAGCCATACCTACGACCGCAACAATCCATAAACTTGGTACGATGTACTCCATCAAAATCACAATTTTTTGTCCATAATCTAGTCTAAATGGTGTTTGTCTAGTCAATTTTTTATAGGTAGTCCTATACGCCCATAGAACAACTGGTATGTGCACATCCCAATCATTATTATTTTCATTGCAAATATTTATTAAAGCATTCTCCAGGATCTTGTAAAAAGCTTCCACTATTCTGTTTTCTTGAGGGTGATACGACATAATCTTCTGATGATACATTTGGAACTCTTCAAGCAAGGAAGCAATTGTTTCGTTCAAGAAATGCAAACCCCTATCGCTCATAAAAATTTTAGGGTGGCCAAACTGAGACAAAATGTTTTAAACAATGAACTTCGTAGCTATGGTTGTGCTACAATCCTTCACAGGCTATGCCTCAGCCCATATGGTCAAGTATTTTGTCGCTGTAATGATGTATCTTTCTCCGGTCTTCTTTCCTAGTGGCTGAATTGGTCTCACAAAATATATTGCATACTTATCACACACTTCTAATGAAACCAGTGGGTTCAAGGGAAATTAATCCCTTCGTGACGACCTCCTTGTTCTCTAACAAACATCGCATGCCCTACAATACTCCTTGGAATCCTTGTGCATAGTTGGCCACCATAGTCCTACCTGTAGGATTTTTTGTGCGATTTATTTTCTCGCATAATGTCCCCCTGCAACTCCTCTGTGCACTTCAGTGAGTATTCTTGGTCATTCATACTTCGATACATCTCTACGCAACACTTCATCCGATCCCATTTTATATAAGTGTCTTGCAATGACAGAAAAATATGTAGCCATGACCACCAATTATTTCTTTTGCTGTGTCATATACCCTTCAGGGGCTGTACCCGTAGACAAGAATTGGATTGTGTCTGCAAAATGTTCATTTGCAATGTGTAGAGAAAAGAGCTACACATCGGGAAATCCTTCATCCAGGTTTGTAGGTTCATCACCATTCTCAATTCGCGAGAGGTGATATGGGCCAACATTCAATCACCTTGGCTTCACAATTACTTCAAAGTCATATTCTTGAAAGAGCAAAAACCATGTTCAAATTCCCCCCAAACACATGCTTGTTGACCAGGTACTTCAAAGCAGAATTGTCTATGCACATTTTGAAGTGCGCACCCAACAAATAGTGCTTGAAATTATGGAGCGCATACACAATTGGCAATCCTTCATGCTTCGTAGTTGAATAATTATTTTCTGCCTTCGACAATTTCCTGCTCGTAAATGCTATCAGATGATCAATATCACCTGCACTTGGTTGAGTTAGCACAATACCTAATGCAATGTATGATGCATCTACATGTACATGGAATTCCTTCTTCCATTCGGGAAACACTAGAATAGGCGCAGTGACCATTTTTTCCTTTAATACATCCAAACTCTTATGGAAATCATCATCCCAACAAAAAGTCACATCTTTCTTTAGTAATCTCTCCATAGGCATAGTGATATGAACATATGCTTTGATGAACTTCCTATAATACTTTGTATGGCCTAACGTTTCACGCAACTGTTTGACATTCCTCAGAGGCTCCAAATTGATAATCACCGCAATTTTTACAGGGTCTACCATCAACCCCTCCTTACAGACAACATGGTCTAAAAGTATCCCATAGGGTACACATAATATGCACTTCTTCAAGTTAAGGGATATATGATACTCTCGGCAGGTATCCGGCATCAGGAAAAGGCTTGCAACATGCTTTTTCACTAACCCAAACACTGTCCAATCATTGAATTAAACCTTTAAGAACTTATGGATAAATTCCTTAAAAGATGTGACTACCACCCTAGAAAAGATTACAGGGGAATTCTTAAGCCCAAAGGGCATAAATGTATACTGAAATAAACCCCATTCCTTAGCGAAGGTAGTCTTACTCTGATCCTCCAATGCAATTTTGATCTAATGATACCCCGAGAACCCATCAATAAAAGAATAGGCTTCCTCACCTCCAACATTCTGCAAAACCTCACCTGTGAATGGCATAGGGAATGGATCATGGACACAAGCATCATTCAACTTTAAATCTACGCAGATTCGAATTTCGCCTTTCATCTTCTTTTTCTGAACCACCATAGGACTAACCTAGTCCGATTATTCTATAGGCTCAATAATCCTAGCTAAAAGCATCTTATCTAATTCTTTGTGCATTTTCTCCTTGTACTTAGGATTCAATCGATAAGGGTGTTGCTTTACTGGCTTCACATATGAATTCAGAGTGATCTTCATAACAAATAGATCACCTACAATCCCCTTTAGGTTGGAGAATATAGTAGGAAACAAGTCTTGGTACTCCCGCAATAACTCTGTGAATTTGTCCACAATATCCTCATCTCAGTAGTCGCCTATATTTTCGAAAATTGGCTGTGCTTTTGACCCAATGTTCACCTGTTTAGTTTTCAAGGGATTTGATATGTCAGGGACTTCTACCTTAGGCCCCTCGAATTCACGCTATCCTTCTGACTTAGAAATATTGGTGTTCCTAGGATCTTCCTCTCCTTCCTCTGTAGTCACATTGTAGCATTCCAGAGCATGGCGCAACTGCGTATTCTAGTCTGGTTGTACGCACATGAAAATTTCTTTCGGCGTTCTGAATATTGCAGCTTTGATCTCCTATAATGCTTCATTAATATGCTCAAATCCATCTTCAAAGCTGAAAGTTAGCATACAACTTTTCCTTCAGAACATCCCACTCTATGGTTTCGTGTCGTAGCTCTGTTTCTAGATACTAGTTCATTAGAATAGTATCCAAAGTGTTGTAGAATATGTGAACCCATTATGGCTGCGATTCTTCTCCCCATGCTTTCGTCCATTGAGCCAGAACCTCACGCAAATCGTCCTTTCCTGTATATTTCTCTGTAATGCTTGTATTGGCATTCCCAAACCACAACTTCATCATTCGTTGATATTCCTTCCAGTCTACAAATATGTTCTTATGTGTACCCCACCATTTGGCAGGCGTAGCTCTTAGCGTAATGTCTAATGTTTGGAACCGTTGTTCCTTTGGTACATCCCTTTCAAATTTATCCAGAAATAAATTGAAATCTTTTAAAGCATCATAATATGGTAAATTGTGTACCTCAATTGATATACATTGAAGTGACTTGGTAAGCCTATTTCACCATAGCGACAATACCTCATGCAACCTATTCTACTAGTGCTCAAACTCCTCATCGGAATTAGAATTGCAGGAACTGTCATTTTCCCAAGTAATCTGCCCATCTGCTGTAGGGTTAATCTAATAATCATCCCACATAGTAAGCTTATAGATTTTCTCAATATCATCCTCCTCATAGTAATCTCAGACTAGTTTAGTATATTGCACACCCTCGACCAAATCCAATGGAACAATAACCCTTGTTCCTTTTTCTTGAATGACATGCTTAACTTCTTGAGGTTGATGATTGCATTCATATCAAATGTCCACTATTTCGGTTATTTCAAAGTTAGCTATGGTGTGTGCCCCTTCAATGTCCACACTTACGCCATGTAGGTGCCCCATAGGAATAATCTTTTGTTGATTCACCATTCACAGCTAGATCGGGGACCATTGTAGCACTGGTCTACCCTTTCTCTCCCATGTTTGTTTTGGAAAAAAATTTGCATCAGACCCTAAATGAAGGATCACCTAGTCCATCTCAAATTCTCTGATCTCGGCAGTCAATCTCATCTCACGTACTGCGCGTTGCTCAGGTAGGGGCTTATTCTTGCCAGTGCAATTATCTATCAGCTCTTGCAGTCTCTCTACTACCTTCTTATCCTTTAGGAGCTTCATGTAGGTCTGTAAAAATGATGCCAACAATGAAGGTTCTGCCTCTTGCAAAATACTGACATGTTCAGGCTCCTTTGTGCGAGTATTCTGAGCCCTTGATGTAGAAGCCCCTACGTCTGCGAAGCTCCTCTTCACCTCCATAAAAGTATCCTTCACCTTATTCAAATTGAATCTAACTTCTTTATCGGAAACCTTGCGTACCCACCCATTTTCTTCTAGCTGTTTCCCTTTATCCTCCCCGGTAGCTATACCACTTCGTGTAACAATATTAACATTGGGTCCATCTTTGTGTGGTTCTGATCTCATCATCTAGATGTTCTACATATACCACTGCATATGGGTCTTATTTTCTTTCATCTTTGCGATGAGCATGGGACAATATTCTATTACATGATCAAACTATCGATAATATTGATAAGAAGGGTCATCAGATTCTGACAATCTCGCACAAAGTGACCTGGTTCTCCACAATTGTAACAAATGAGATGGCCATGACCTCTTCCATCTCCTCCTCCTCATCCTCTTCCTCGCCCTTGGAATCCTCCACATGCTGCAGTTGTGCCCTGATCCTGTTGAGGACATGCCTCCATATGCATTCTATATGTTGGAGTTTCGTCCATCATTAATTTGACCTAATTAATGACCTACAGACTTACACAAATTGAAAAAAATTGCTGGGGAGTCTATACAAACTTCTATAGTAAATGAGAATTATCTATCATATGTTGTCCTATAACCTGGCATAGACTATACCAAGACACTACCCACATACTTTTTCCAGCTATATTTTTTGGCTTTAGGGGGACAGGAGCTCCCCCAACTAGGTAGTTCTGATACACCAGGCAATGATCCTTATCATGACCATGATCTTTGCATTTCAAATACCATACTTCCACACGGGTCTCATTCTTGACTTCCTTTCCCTTTTTGAGACTTTGCAACTCCATATGTAGACTAGCCAACCGTGAGTGAATCTTTTGGAATCCGAGATTCGTATCTTGAATAGGTGAGACCTCCAACTTCATAGCAATCTCCAATGCCTCAGATTGTGTTGCAATCTTCTGCTTTAACATTGACAATCTCAGATGGGGTAATAGTGAAGCAATATACCAATCCTTGTGTTGTTCATATGTGATATGCATTATCTTGTTGCAGTAGGCATTTTAATCTTTGGTCAAAGTCCCATGTAGATTCATTTACATTCTGCTTGATTTCTTTGACCTCTGTTACTGACTGAGCTTGAGACTTTGGATCTTTAAACTCATTATCCAGTGCGTCCTTCGTATCTTTCAGCATTGCAGTTGGATGAGTCGTACTAAAATTAATATACCATCTTAGTGTCCTATCTTGTAATGTTGTGACCATCTGCACTTTCTTCAGGTCATCGTCCGTTATCTACTGTGACTTCCACACAACATCCGGTACGAACCAGAATTGTTCAGGACCTTCTGTACCCTGACCCCTGAATATAGGCATTTTCATAGAATTCGCCATATTGAATGATGGAGGTGGAGGTGGAGGTGGAAGTGGAGGCATAGGTGTAGGTGTGTGAAGCGGAGGTGGAGTGGATGAATGTGGTATTCCCGCAATACCCTGATTTACCATTTGTGGCGCACCTTGAGGTGTCTTCATACTATTACTTTCTTCGTCACTATCAGACACTCCTAACAGAGGACTATATTCAACACCTGAATCTAGACTTCTTCTAAATGGATTTCCACTTCGTGTAGTTCCAAACATCAATTCAATGACATAACCCATTTCTCACTCAAGAGCATCTTAATCCATGTTTTCAAGGACTTCAGATACTTACCTCTCGGCCCTTTAGAAAACTGACATTCAGCCTTGCTATAACTATCAGATATATTGATCATGAACTCAGTAATGAATCGACCCAAAATGTTATTGATCCAATAATCGACAGCCCTCATGATCTTGTTTTCTGAACCTTCCAATCACGTAACCAGTTATGGAGTCCACACAATAGGGTTATCCAACTTCCACGTACCTTGATCGTTTGCCGATTTGGGGAACCACTCATATAATTTGCATGAAAAAGAGCAGAAGAAAATTTTGTGTTCTTCTGTATATAGGTATCTATTTGACCACTCTTCCTTCGACATGCGTGGATTCCTATTTTCTTGGGCTGAAAATTCGTGCAGCTTCCAATCTATCTACTTCTCGACCTCCTTCTTAGTTGTGAACCATTTATTCGATATCACACATTTCTCATATAGATCCCAATCTCAACAACATAACCATTTGTTGGCTTAATGGGGATCGGACCCAGGTTCATAGTTACCTACGCTAACCAACAAAAACCTACACTACCGGCCCTTTCAGAAACAACCCGCGTAGCTTAGGTTTGCGTATCACCTGAGGTAGTATTGGGGGATGTTAGAACTAGGTTTTTGCATCCAAAGGACTATGTGATGTATTTATGTTACTTCTAGGGATTTATTCTGACCTTTGCGAACCCTAACCCTTGAAACCTGAAAATTGCAGTAACTTATAGATAACATATCTAAACTCTTTTCTAAGTGTTCTAAACATTGATCACATCATTTAATTAATCAGATGCACCACTTTTGTGCATATATTAAGTATTTTTCATGATAAATGTAGTAATTGAGTGAACATAAAGTAAATTCAGAAGTAAAGCATAACACGCAGATACACCGATAATGTCCCAAAAACATTCTTTATTATTCTCAAATATTCTATTACAGACAACCCTGCGCTCAAAGCTGCAGGGGCCCACACACTCAGCTGTAGACTTACCAATATCTCCACGCACTCAGCTGTAGGAGCCTTCCCCTTCGCCTAAATACATAAAATAGGCTTCCCTTACTTAGATCAATTACATAGACTTTTATATCCTTCTTGGCTTTCTATGACTCCTTTTTATATCATCTTCTATTACAATACCGTGGTCTGTGAACCATGGGTGGGCCAGAAAACAACTTATCTCCTAACAAACTAAGGGGTTTTTATCTTCCTAAATCCTCGTTGGCTTCTAACAACCTTCGCGCTCCTCTCCTCGAAATGCGGAGACTTTACAATAATAATAAAACTATTTACAAAATTGACCCCTAGGAGAGCTTGTCCCAACATTAGCCAAAATAGACTAAGTACCCAAAGCTCCACAAAACTGGAGTCTTTCTTGAGTACAAAGCGTATGAACATTAGCCAAAATAGACTAGGTACCCAAATATCCACAAAACTGGAGGCTTTCTTGAGTACAAAGCATATGAAGGTTTAGTGGGAGATGCAAGTGAACATACAAAGTGTGATAATATGTGAATACGCGATGATCCTTTTCAATATCCTTCTAATTACTCTAGGTGTTGATTGTTCCTTGTGTGGAAAAAAGGAATTTGTTTGTGGATTATGGGCCACTGAATTTTTTTTTCCTATTAAACTATGTGGATTTTAATGAGGGAGATGAAAATTCAAATGTTTTCGAGAAGGTTTTCATATGCAATCCCAGGTTTTTCTAAGATATGCAAGGGGAGTAGAGATTACTTACTTTCTCTAGTAACATTTTCTCCTAGTCCCAAAAAATGCTTTGGTTAGTAGAAATATTCGTGGATAATGGGCCACTTGCTTCAATACACTAATTAAACTATGTGATTTGCAGGATTTTAAGTAAAATTGTTTGAAAACACATGTGGATTTTGGCCACTTAATTTTCTCCCTAATTAGGATATGTGGGTATTTTGCAAATACATAAAAAAAGCCTCTAATTGTTTAATGAATTATGGTTCATAAAGCAACCAAGAGTACTAAAATAGAAAATATTGAATGCAGAGGTGAATGCAATTCACTAAAGGCTGCCAATCACTTGAGAAAAATAAACAATACAAGTTTTTTGTTACTCTCTATTTACTGTGTGGTTTTTTCAAACATAGATGCGCACTTGCGGTTTTTGCCGAAACAGATTCGCGCTTGTGTCTGTCAGAGGAAAATTCATGCGGGCCAGAAAGATCAGAAACTTTTTTACTTCTGTGGGCTCATAACAGACCCTGGGGGTTTATAAAAAATCCAAGGAGGTCAATAATGCCTTGTAGGATGGTTGTGCAGGGAGGAGGCCCACCAAAAACAATTTCCAGATTAATGAAAAGAGATCAGTATGGTTGCCATTTTTGTTGTAGTATTTTTGGAGCACAAGTGTACCAAAAGGAACCCCCTTAGCAGTAGATTGTTCCCTGCAAAGGATCACAGTCAAAATTGGTGTTGTTAGTGGACAAAATTAAATAAACAAAACATTATAAGTAGTGGAAACAATGCATACATGAACATGAACTAAACAAAGAGGTACATAAACAAAACAATCCTCAAATGGAGAAAACACATCAATAACATACGGAAAATCCTCGCTTTATTGATTGATGGTGGTAAATGTTGAATACAATTATAATTTCAGACACTTGAAGAGAATTCTTTGAGCTATGGAGCTAAAAAATCCTTATGAAGGGGGTTTCTTTCCTCAATTTCTTTGCAAGTTTCTCCTCTCTTTGAAATAAGTGTGAAGACTCTCCAATGGTGAGTTCCTCTTCTCTCACTAAGATGTTAGGTTTCTTAGAGGAAATTTGGCCAACATGTTAGTGCCTCTTCAATTCCTTGGCTTCAACAATGCAATGGTGGTTTGTTGAAACAACAATTTGGCCAACATAACAATGTCTCATGCTTTGGTTCTCCCATGGATTGTTTATATATATTTTTTTGAATCCTTCTTCCCTCTCTTGGTACATGTATGAAAAAGACACATGAGTAGGACAAGAGGATTCCATTGAGGGTTTCATATCTCCAAGGAGACCTGAATTTGACTGTACTAGACCGATCTCATCTCAGAGATCTGGCTCCAAGTGTGCAAAGTGGCTCCGGATCGCTGAGTCATCCTCTTCTGCTACCACACTGATTTTGGAGGTTTTACCGCGCACATGTGCTTATCAAAGAAATATATGCATGACCTTAATTTCTTTTCCTTTATAAAATTTGTACGTTAGGAGAAATTTGATTTTTTAAACTTCATAATATATTCAGTTGGAAAAATGTCCACATGTGCATTCTGCTAGACACTTTTAATGACTTCTGGATTGCACTAGCAGGTGTACGATTTTTTAGTGTTAACAATAGGCATGCAACGCTACAGCCTTTTTGTAGAACAAGTGTCCAAATAGGGTGCTAGGCAGAGCCACACTAGAGGAGGCTTTCATATGAAAGAAGCCTGACGTGTCTTACTTCCATATATTTGGAAACCTTGTTTACTACCATGTGTCTTGTGATAATTGGAAGAAGCTGGAGCCCACAACATAGAAGGGGATTTTTTTTTTTTGCTACAATGGGACATCTAAGGCATATGGGGTGTATATTATAGCACTCGTGAAGACAATGATTAGACGTGATGTAAATTTTAGGAAGAAAGGGCTCTCAAGGAGTCCTTGGAGCGTGAGTAGGGTGTGGCATAGGAGGAGAAGAAAGCTCCCAAGAAGGAGGCTCAACCAGTTTCTTAGGCTTCAACACAACTAATTGTTGGGAATGTCGAGTAACACACAATTGAGGAGAAAACACATGAGCAAGAGGAGAGAGTAGAGTTATAGGGGCCCACTCAGCCAATGAATCCCAGTGTAAGGAGAGGATGATCCAGATGGTAGATCAGTTGATTAGGGAGGCTCATGAGAAATTTGGAGCCCCCATCTCCACATTTAGAAAATGTAAACAACCACATGTATATAAAGGGCACATGGCACTTGTGATTGAGGTGATGAGGTCATAACTTTCTTGTTGTAAGGAGGCATCTTCTCAGCAGGTATGTAAAGATGACATGGTGGAGGGGTATTTATCTATCATGCAAAATGACGTCTAGGAGATTGTACCAAGACCAGGTTGAAAATCAGTGGTGGGTTCACATTGGGTGTACAAGATTAAGCATGCAACTGATGGGAGTGTGGAGAAGTGTAAGGCTAGAATTGTGGTCAAAGGGTTATATCAGGTCGAAGGGATAAAATGTAATGAGATATTTGTATCAATGACCTGATATTCATCCATTAGGAATATTTTGGCGATTTCAGTGTAGATGGGGCAGAAGATCCACCAAATGGACTTGGAGACCGCCTTCCTTAACAAAATTATCAAGGAAGAGATATATGTTGAGCAACTTGAGGGGTTTAAGAATTTTAGTAGAGACACACATATGTGCAAGATGAAGAGAGATATTTATGGGCTCAAGCAGGAACTAAGGGCATGGTATGCCCAGATAGACAACTACTTTAGTCAGAGGTTGGAACCCACGATCATAAACTGTGATAATCATAGTTGCATCAAACTATTTGAAAATCCAATATTTCATGATCGCTCAAAGCACATCAAGATTAGGTACCACCATATCAAACATTCTTTTTGGAGAGGGAAATTTAGAATTCAATACATATCTATATAGGAAGAGACAAAAAATATCTTGACCAAGACATTGGCAAGAGGCATCTTCATCTACTTTAGAGATAAACTTGGTGTATTACAAAACACCTTCCTCTATAAGAGGGAGTTTTAATTGAAGTTAGAGATGGAATTGTTCTACTAAATTTAAAAGTGAACTAAATTTGTCCATGGAACCCATGAGTGAAGCTAAGGCACAATTATACTTTATCTTAGTTTTGACTTAGGAAAATTCTCTAATTTTCCTATAGTAAAAAATAGTAAATGAACTTAATGATGCTTAGAGATTTAATCTCAGATCGACTTGAGTTCAGTGAGGTAGTTCGACTTGATTTCAAGGTTCTGAGGGCCAGTTCACTTGAGTTGAGGAGCTAGTTTGATTTTATAATGAGGAAGGGCACATATTTTGTAATCATATGATTATGCAGTAGAGAAACATGTCTGTTTGAGATCAGTGAAGGATTTTTTAGTGAAACACATGAAGGCATAGAAAGAGGCCGAATAACCTCAAGATATTTCTAGAGCTAGAGCACATCACTTTTAGGGTCGAGTTGGATTGTGTAGAGAGGTAGTCTTAGCTTGTACAGTCCGTACAACTGTGCATGAGAGAGGATGAGTTGATCAAGGGTGCATATATGAATAAATTGTGAGGGAACTTTTCCCAGTACCTTCTAATCAATTTTTAATATTTTTCTAAGCAGATTAAAAAAAACACACAAGTTGGTAATTTTTCCCTAGTTGTGGTTTCTTAGGTAAATTATGGTGTATTATTTATTGTGTGCTCATGTATTAATGATTTCATTTTTCTTATAGTATTATTTGTTATAATATTCATGGTATTTAGTAAAAGGGTTTGGAGTTTAATTTTCAGGTCCATCATCTCAGAATTTTTATTAAATTGGAAGTTGGGTATTAGAAAGCTAGCAATAACATGTAGAAACAAGATTTTACGAAAAATTTAGCACTTTTTAATGGAAACCCTAATTCTAGAAAATAATGCGCAAAATGGAAGAAAAATACAATAAATTTACACCATTCGATAAAGAATCACTTAATCAATCCAAAGATAGTCTCTTCATGCAAAAATATTCCTCGTAAGACAATTTTCTCCATCAGTTATGCATTGTGTCCAAGAGAAAAAGAGAAGAGAACTAGTGTGTACTCACTCAAGATAAGAGAAGAGTGTGTGTGTGTGTGATGATGAATAGGTAAAAATGACTTCTCTTTATTTATATGAGGGAAACCAAGCATTTTTTTCACTAGTTTACAAAATAATCCTTAAAAGTTTGCTTGAAGTGTTCAATTAGACCTAAAGGTTGTTGTTTGACCTTAAGATTGCTTTATAAAATGACAAAAAATAAGAAATATGTCATAAATATTTCATGTGTGGGAGGAGAGGCTATACAACATAATGTTATCCTCCAAAAATTGGCATCTCCATAAAGCAAGTGACAAAGTGGGTCCAAGAGTTCTCCTCGCTTGAAGGACATCATCAAAATGCATGGGTACATCTCCAAGTAACATATCCTCCACCGAGACTTCCTTATCAGGAAGGTTCACATCAACTTCTTAGAGTATGCATGGGTGATGTGGTAGTCATAGGATCAAACATTGGCATCAAAACATGGTGTGCTAACCCTCCCAAACCATATTATGTTGAATTTCCATGACCTTGGGTCTGGGTTAGAGTCTTAAAATTATTGATGCTAAAAAACCAAGAATATCAACCATAAACGACTTTTCACAATGGAAATATAAAGAAGTAAATCACTTATGCACAATATACACGATTTTAAATAAAATTGTACAATATGTACAATCCCAATCTTTGTTATATTAAACCAAATATGGATAATACAAAAGTCTATGGTATACAAGATACAATGACAATCTTCGTTGCAACTTCTATGTCGTATCTCGTCCTGCCGTTCCTTCGCTTTCGTACTTACTAGTAGTGCCTTAGTCCATCAAGGCATATACACATTAAGGATCCAAGAGGGCTGCCTCCTATCGCTGCTACAAGTCACGTCTACTACAATGAACACGGGCTCATCAACTGCTCTCTAGGTAGACCTAATTCCTGAGCTCCAATCTTCCAGGCTAGCAACAACCTTCTTTCATCAAAGTGCTTCGCTTCAACACCAAAACTTCACCTAATCTCGCAAAAACAATGTCCTTCTTGTCTGTTACTCTAGGGCTACTTTGGGTAGCCAACTCGATGCCCTCCAACTAGCTCTATGACACCCAATATCGTCACTATCGATTCTACTCCTAAGATGACACTTCAACACCACAAAATGTCACCTACATGGAACCAATAGCCTGCACAAAAATATGATCCAAACTGGTCACTCATTGACCCAACGTTCCTCCACAAAACACTGCTATCCTTTATGTTTACATATTGTTGTTTGTGACAGTACTGATTAGGGCACTTGCTGCATCCCTTAACTCCTTTGACAGTCTCCAAACAATACCTTCAATCAACTGTGGCATAACCTTGGAGGAATACTCCTTGCTGTGCTGCTATCTTGGGCATACACTAGCCCCCTAACTTGCCCTACGAAGGCCCTTGTTGTGGTGTTATGGCTTTTGACCTAACACACAACAGTCCTGTAGTGAACAACCCTTCAAATAATGCCCAAACAACTCCTAAACAACATCTTAATGTCCTCTGCTCCTCGATCTAGTAGCCCAACATCTTAGCCCTATAAAAACTGTCTTTCTAGCCCTCAAACAAGCCTTAGAAGGTCCATAATCTTGTCCAGAACTCGACCTCCAAACATACCTCTCCCACGCTGCTCCTTGGCCTGCAATTCAGACTTATTCTCACAATGTCCCTTGACCCTTTTCTTGTTGCAACTAGGGCATCCAAATTTCAGAGTTATCTTGGATGAATGTTGCACAAGATGAATGATTGAAATGACTCCATATCACTTCATATTTATACACATATGAAGGCTCAATGTCACATTTGAAGTGACACATCCATTGGCTCTCAAGTCAGTCTACTTGACAACCAATCATTACCTAGTCAACTTAAAAAATTCATATATCTCTAACGACAACTTGGATTTGGATGATTTTCATTGCGTTGGAATAGTATTCCCAAGAAATATCATCCTCATCCATCACATGTCGTAAATCCATCAATGTTTTGTCCCAAATTGTGATGGGTGCCAAAACCCCATACTTGGGTTCCAAGCCCACAAGCTGCCCTTGTGGTGCTTTTCTCTCCAAACCCTGAACCCTAGGGCTTGGAGTACCTCCCAAGCTACACAAATCAATACTCCCTCTTAGCAAGGGAGGTACTTCCAAGACTAGGAATTATCTCATCATCATCATCACTGCTTGCAACACTTGCCCAAATCCTGGCACTCACAATCGCAACAATCCCAGTACGGTGAACTACACCCTCCTCAGAAGTGTCATTATCACTGTTGGAAGCAAATTATTCTTCTTATCGTGTAATGTATTCCACTCTTTCCATGATTCCTTCTTGGTAGTTATAGGAGCACCCTTTCTCACCTGACCACGCGATCTCTTGGGTTTTAGAGTCTCCCTCTCGAACTAGACTCCTTCCGAGTCTCTAGAACCTAGACCTTCTCGGAAAAGTGTGCCTCCTTCTGAGGAACCTGTGCCTTCTCCTCTGAAGCCTGCACATGCTTCTCTGGAACCTGCACCTGCTCCACCTACTTCTTTCCATGATCCACAAGCTTTCTCACCAACCTATAGATACCATGCTCTCTAGCTTCGAGTACAATCGAATCGGACTTAGAGCCTCTTGGCTCGAGTCTTTCCTTTCCATCTTGGAACAAGAACTCAAACCCATTTTTCTCCATCATCGAGATGGAGAGCACATTATATCTGAGTCTTGGTACAAATAATACATCCTAGAACCACATCATACGTCTTGTTTCCATCTTGCATGGCACAACACCGGATCCTTAGATCTCCAACTAACTCTTGTCCCCCAACACCATGTATAACTTCGAGTCCCATCCAAATAGAGTTTCAAAAACATCTTGTGACCCTATCATATGCTTCATCACACCACTGTTCATGTACCATCCATCCTCAATGATAGTACTCTACGAGAAATGATAAATCATAGAAAAGTCCTCCTCTTCCAATCTCTTGGAAACATTGTCCATCTTTGCTGAAGTGGCAACACCAGAGGCCTGCTTTACTTTATTCTTATCATCATTTCCCTTCTTCCTCATCGAACATATCGATGAAAAATGACCCATCTCTCCACAATTGAAACACTTGAATTTACTCAAGTCCTTGCCCTTACCCTTTGTTGTCACTCAATGCATTGCGGGTTTCAATTGGTCAAGGTTGCCTGAGAGAAGTGAATTTAAAGCCATTTTTCAGGCCATAGAATCCATTAGAGCTTAACTAGAGCTTCCCCATTGCCAAGTTCTCAGAAAATTATTTCCAATGGTATATGAAAGTCCAAAAAGGGACTCCTGGAGAAGAAGATAAAGCATTTTGAAGATTACCTTGGAAAAGCCCAGCTGATAGATAGATAATTTTATTAATGTCAAACGAATGACCATAAAGTAGGTCAAAGGGACTATCGGTTACATAAGGGGTCGTGCCCAGTAGGAGAACCAAACGGTCTCCTCAGAAAGACAAATACTGAAAGAAAGATAGGAAATAAAAACGAGGCGAGTCGGGAAGAGCGTATGGAGCTCCGATCCCGGCCACGCCGACTGAGCTCTAGACTGCGTCGCAGGATTACTGGTGAAGAAGACCATGGGGATGCGAATGTGGGAGTCCGATTCTCCTAACATCCGAGGTCGAGAGAGGAGAACTGTGGGTAGTTCAGTAAGGTTAGCTGGTTTGAAATGGTGGGGGCTGGTTGCCTCCCATTGTGTTGTCTCTGTGATCTAATGATCTTGGGCCGCCTCTCGGGGAGATGCCTGGTACGGTTCTACTGCTGGGCCCTCGTAGGTAAGGGGCTTCTCCTCTTAACTGAACGAGGGTTTGTCGATATGTGTGAGCCAGCTTGATCGGTATTCTCACTAGTTGATCTCTTAACTCCTCTGGCTGAGGGAAGTATGCTGAAGAAGGAGGTGATCTGGCGAGTAGTGTTGGTTCGGACAAATCGCATTCGGAGGTCTGAGGCTTATCGCAATCGCAAATCGAGCTTGCTAGCGAGTAAGGAGCATTGGTGGAAGTGGAAATGGCGATCCGCCGATCGCTGATATCACATGTCGGTAGTTGGCGGATCAGGAATTAGTATTCATCGGTGATTGACGAGGTTTTAAGTCCCAAAAACTTGTGGGGATCGATTATACGATACGGTGTAAAAGTTTTGGGAGGGGGCCGAAATCCATTTACAAAGAAAAATTAGGGAAAAACAAAGGTCAGGCAACCATTTTCTCTCTCCTCCATGTGGCATTGGCGATCATCTACCGGTGTAGTCCTAGGGCTCACTCTTAAGGATTATCAGCAGTTCTCGGCACCGAATGCCGAGATCGCAGTCCTGAACACCGATATCGCATCTCACATCCTGTAGATCCTGCAACCCATTAGTTAGGCATACTCCAAAACATGCGAGGGGCCGATTTGCGATATATTGTCACACAGTTGGGGAAGGGTCGGAAATAGTTAACAAAGAAAATCAGAAAAAACCAAGGACAGGGCCTCCCCTTTCTCTCTCCTCCAGGGGGGGATCAATGATCGACGATTGATGATTCAGCGGGGTTTCAACTTAAAAAGACCTGCAAAACCGCATATTTGCAATGTTTATGTTAAAAGTCCCAGGGAAAGCTGATTTTCAAATACAAAGGAAATCCCTGCGAAAACAAATCTGGGTAGGCCTTTTTCTCTCTCCTCCAGGGGGCTACATGGCGGCATATGATTGGTCCTCTGAGCTGACAAGGCAACTGATGTCAGTAGTTATGTGTCAGTATGGTTGATGACATGGCAGAGGACACATGTCACCCTGTTTCAGTGTTTTCGGGGGTGACATGGGGCCATTTCTAGGTGCCACATTTCACCACTCGCAGGGTGACACGTGGCGATGATGGCATCACCCTGCGGACCGGCGATCACAGTGGCTAAGGGGAAAAAGATTAATGCATTGGTGCTGAGTGATTGCGATATGCGGGTCTTCCCTTCTATAAGTGATAAAGTACTATGGAAGGGTCTATAAGGACCTCGCATCCGGACTATCGGCATGCTCCAAAGAAAAGGGTAAGGGGCCTTCTCCTCCAACAGGCGATTGCAATATACGAGAACTTCCTCTCGGATGCGATATAAAATTATGGAAGGGTCTATAGGGACCTCGCATCTGGATTGTCGGCTTGCACCAAGGAGCATAGATCAGGGTAAAACAGAGTTGAAGCGCCAATATGGGTGAGAAATCGATAACAAAGGAATAAGACCCCCACACAGCTATTGAGAGCCTTAGCGCTCAGAGGACTAAGCCCTTGGTTCCAACCCCTGGTCATATGTGGAAAGTTACAAAAGGGCCTAAAAACATAGGGGCTAAGGGGAAAATTAAAAGCGCCCACATGTTTCATCCATTTTTAGTGTTTAAAGGTCTACGACTCAGAGATTTGGATGTCACACTTCAGCGAGGCACCGATAGTGTAGGACAGAGGGAAAAATGGTGTGACGGGTTGGTAGTTAAGGCAGAAAGTGACTAGGAACTGGCCAAGAGAGGATTAACCATGACTTAGCAGGAACACGCCAGGACCAAAGGTCAACAAAGAAGAGTGGCATGAAGATATTTCCAAAAACCATCATTTCAGTTTCAATGGATTAATTCTATTTTGTTGTTTTAGTCACTGTATTTTTATTCTGTTTTGCTTTCAAGAAAGGAATCTCCCTACTATAATAGTTAGAGGATTCATGCTGAGACACCTATCCATACAGAAAACTGTAACTTTTGCCTGAATATATTTTATCACTAATTTTCTTGCCCTCCCTCTCATTATAAAAGGGAGGAAGAAACATTGAAGAAAGGTTTTGAATTCTAGGAAAAAACTGTATGTGCTTCTGAAGTTGTATGGATTCTAGATCTACATCTTTCTTAATATGAATGAAATAGTGGTGATTCCCATGTTCGAGTATTACAATATGTTGTTTCTCTATTAAAATTCCATTGTGTTTGCACTTTCTCACTGATTTCAAGCAATTGTAGCTGCCAGAAATATCTCTTATGTTCTTACAGATTCATTGTTGTTAACTAGTTAATACATATGCCTGTATGCAAGTCCAAGATTATGTCTTTAAATGTGCACTTCCTGAAATCATAACATTCGCTCTTCCTACATCCACCTATCTATATTTAGCTCAGATAAGTATAGAATTCTTTATGTTTCAAGATCTATGTGATGAGTTATTATTCTCTTTCTCTTCTTTCATTATTTTGCAAAATATGATTAAACTATAAGTCCTTTATTACTTGGCCTCCACTTGTTTTTTCCTTATTCTTATGAGTTGTATATGTGAAAGGATACCAAAAATACATGGCTTATATCCTTGGATGAAGGAACCAACCCATGCTGTTATGTGCATATTTGTATATTTGTAATTACTATGTGTAGAAGATGCATATGATGCCTTTGGTTTCTTGAGGATCATATAAGATACATAGAATTTAGATGTTCCCATGCACTGGTCTTGTAAGAAATCAAAGATGTCTCTAGGAGAGAAAACATCTTTTATCATCGTTTCCGGGGAGCTTATTGAAGGATTTTTCCCCCGGGATACAACAAATTGAACACCCTTTGTGTAGGTGAGCGAAGTCTGTTTCGATTGCATTCATATCACCTAGGCGACTCCACACCCCCCTCATTATCATTCATAACCTTGGATTTTAAAATGCCTCATACTCACTCTGATACCCCCCAAAAGAAATCCCAATTTGTATCTGATCCAGAAAAGTTAATTTCCAAGAAAGTTGGGAAAGAGAAAACTCCCCCTGCTTGTACTACCATCTCATTAGCCTTTAACACCTCCGCCTCCAATTCTAAGCCCATTGTTGTTCACTACTCAGGACTTACTCCTAAGGCCCTGACATACGCTGCTTCTCTTCCAACCACTTTGGTTTTGACCCTAGTTCTTCAAGAAAATTTTAATTCCCCTGCACCAATCCAAATGGCTCTTTAGGGATTTTTGCTGAATAAGTATGCACCTCTTAATTTACCTCAACCTTTGAGTGCAATGCCCCAAAACCACCTAAAGAAGCTGCCTAGGTTCAATGGGGAAGATGATAACACAACACAAAGCCACATTGAATCCTTCAGTTCTTTTGATCACATCCTAGATGTGGATCAGATGGATGTGGTTATGAGACTTTTTGTACAAAGTCTTGAGGGAGAAGCCAAAAAGTGGTTCAAAGACTTACCCAATTCCTCCATTGCTACCTGGGAGGATATGGGAGGAGATGGAAAACACTTTCACCCAGAAATGTGGAGAAAGATGAGTCATGAGTACATCCTCATTGAGTTTAATTCCATAAAAAAAAAGTCGAAGGAGGATACTTTAGAATTTATCAAAAGATTCAATAAGAAGTACAATAACCTGCTCGCTGACATAAAGCCTCCTCCAACTATGCTCATGTGGTTTTCCTAGGAGATTTTGAGTCCGAAGTTGGTTTTTCCCTGAGAGAGAGGAAGTCTCTCACTTTAGACGAACTTTAGACTGATGCTCTTGAAGTGGAATCTGGCCTTGGCAGGAAAGTCAAGGGTAAAGCAAGAAACTACTGAACCCAAAAGAGGGAAAGAGGATGCATCCTTCTCTGGTCAAGATAGAGAATCATCAAACCCAAAGTTGGACGAGTTGTAAAAACTCGTCAGTAGTTTAACAAAAAAGGTTGGAAATCTTGAAATTGAGAACAAGAACCTTTCTAGACAGAACACTCAAGTCAACAATTGGGGCTATAACCCTCAATATAGAAGGTCTCTACTGCAACTACTTCTAAGGGAAAGAAAGGAACAACTTGATCAGATCCCCCATCCATTATACTTGGAAGATGGTCTCGATGAACAATCATTGGATACATAAGAGATGTAGGGAAATATGTATTCTTCTTTTATCGAAGAAGAATATGAGAATGTGGCTTGCCATGTGGCCAACCATGATAGAGAAGAAACAAAAGATGAGGAAGCTAGGGATTATTATTGCAAATAGTTTGCAGAGTTCATGCAAGCACAACCACAACATAAGTATGATTTAAGCTCTTCAAAGAAGAGGACGAGAGAACCAGAACAACAAGGGGAAGCTGCTCTCAAATTTGTTTCCCCAGTATTAAATAAAGGGAAGGATAAGATGAATCATGGCCCTTATAAGATAAAATTCTCATATGATGAGGAGAGAACTAGTTCAGGGGGACACATATAAAAAGAGACACCTATTCTGGAGAAAGCTGTCAGTGGAAAAGAAGAAGGAACATAGCCACGAGGTACAGAAAAGGTCCAACTTGCATTCAATCTCTAGAGGGAGCTTGACAAAGTAAGAATTCCTATTCCTGTAACTGAGCTTCTCAAGAAACCTATTCATAAATCTCAGGTCTCCCAATTTATGTATCCCTCTATCTCAGCACCAGCTCATGATAGTCTAAACCTCAAGGAGGAGAGGCCAATGGTCATTTTTGGTCCGCATGTGGAAGAGTTGGATCCTTCTACTGTGCCTTTTTATGTGACTTTGGTGTTCCGTGTCCTTCTGCTGCATAATTTCATGCTAGATTCAGGACCTTCACACAACCTCATGCCATTATTAATAGTGGAACAACTGGGTTTGGAGATCACTAGGCCATACAAAAACTTGTACTCCTTTGACTCCAAGAGAGTCAAGTGCTTAGGCATGATGAAGGATTTGGTGGTAAACTTGGCTTAGATAAGTGTGGTCATGGATATAGTGGTGGCATACATACCTCTTCGCTTTGGAATTCTCTTATCGAGATCTTGGGGTTCCAAGGTGGGTGGCTCTATCAAGCTATATCTAACTTATGCCACCATTCCCACTTTTGGAGGTGAGCAAAGGAGGCTATATAGAGAATCCAGGTTTGTGAAAACTGTGACCCCAACTAAAGGCTTAGAAAAATCCCCAGTGAATGGGAAAGACAGTGACATATCTTGCCTATTCTTAAAAGAAGATGAGAACCTCTTAGAAGAAGCATCAATACACTTGACAAGGTAGTTTAAATACCAAAATTTAAGTGAAAATGAAGTATGGAAGTTGTACTTCGATGGAGCAAACTCAAAAGAGGGAAACAAAGCTAAAGTATTGTTGGTATCTCTAGAAGGCAACATGATACCCCTCTCATTCAAGGTCGAATTTGAGGTGAACAACAATGTAGCGGAGTATGAGGCATTTATCCTGGGGTTACAAACAACAAAAAACATGAATATCAAATGCCTAGCAGTCTATGGAGATTCTGAACTGGTCGTAAGGAAGATCAGAAATCAATGCCAGGCCAAACATCCCAGGTTGAGGATGTACCGAAATGAAGTATGGAACTTAATAAATAATTTCTTCGTGGCCTTTAACATCTAGTTTCTGCCCAGAGAAGAAAAAAGGATGGCTGACTCTCTTGCGGTAGCTGTGGTGAAATAAAATTCTAAGTGTGGACACAAACAATTCCTCTAGCCTAATAGCGGGTCTAGCCCCAAACAAGACATTCTATGGAAGATTTCTTTATGCTAGAACCAATTAAGAGGGCCTACCTCTTAGTACGTTTACCCCGTTTGGTGATGTCCTTGTTTCCTCGCTCGAGCTATCTCCCGTTTCCTTCTTCGAGCACCTGAAACAAGTAAAAAACAATAAAAAACAACAAAAAACAACCATGATAATAGACAAATTGTATTCAACCTACTTAACAAGTCATGAAATCAATCGATAGTTTCATATATATTAAATCAAGAAGAGATTACAACCGTTGTCTTGACGTTGTTGTTCTCCTCCAAAAAATCCGGGTTCCCACATACTTCCTTTAACATTCCATGATGGCCTCAACAATGGTAGTTTTAAGTCTCTTCCCTTTAGTCTTTACACTAAACCAAATTCACACTTCTTCATCACACACAACTAGAGAGCTACAACTATGAATAACTTGCTGATTAATCCACAATCAAAACTTAAACTAGAGCCTAATTAGAACTAAGAGCTAACCCTAGCTTGTACTTGGGTAAAAGGGAGGTTTATATAGCATGGATGGAAGGGAGATGGTTCCTCTTCTCATGGGAGAAGGTCTTATCTCTTGAGGTAGTTCCATCCTAATAGGGGAAAGGAGCCCAAAATGACCTCCTCGACTCCATCTGGCCCCACCATTTACCAGACTTCCATTACGAAGCTTCAAGAGCTAGAAGCTTCGACTCCTTATTTAAAAAAATTTCTAAAAGAGGATCAACACGATTGGAGCACGACTTGGTTGCTCCGGTCAGCGCTAGGGACAGTTAATCCTTGCATATCGATGCGAGGAGGACAAGGTTCATTAGCGTCGGTCTTGTAAACTAGGAAAAATAGAAGATTTTTGGGAAATGATGCAAAAGGGAATTGTTCTACTCATGAAGAGGGACACAATGGGAGTTTCTTCATGAAGGGAAAGCATGTAGAGTTCACTGTAGAGGTCCTCTAGGATCATGGAATGGGGAGTACAAGGACAATGACAAAATGTTGTGTAATAAATGCCCCATAAAGCGTGAAGGCTGAACTAGAGTGGAGTGAAATGCTTTATGAATCAGTGTGGGGAACCAGACTCTGTCGTTAGAAAACCTGCAAGCAAGTATAGATACATATACATAAATGAAAACTCTGCCAAATGAGACATGAATCATGGTATGGAGGCAACCATCCAGAGAATGATCATGTAAATGGATCCAGGCATGGGCGCAACCATCTGATAAAGATAATCATATCAAAACCAAGGTATGGTCACAACCATCCAATAATGAGAAGGATCACATATGACAACCCATGGTATGGTCGCATCCATCCATTTGAGAGAGACATGCATATTAGTACAATCATGTCACACCACCTTACATCATGGACTTTTGTAATCTAAGGCCAGGGTCTTGCGCTCCAACACGACCTGATCAAAGTACAAATTCTAACATGTGAATAGATGTGCTGACGTCGAACATGCTAGAAAATCGCTTGATTACCAGCCAATGATGTGAATTGTTAACAAGCGCGAGAGAAACCACCAATAATGACAATAGTCCTCAAGGTACTATCAACACAATTCACGGAATGTGAATAAAGGAACTGAAGTTGAACACATATGAAATCACCCGATCGAAATCCAATGATGTGAACTTGTCGTCGAGTGCGAAGAACTTGCCATTAGGGCATGCAAGCTCTAAGGTATTGGAAGGGTGTCTCTCGGTCTTCCTGGATAATGAGCTAAAATCGACAAGAAGTGAACATGTCGAAGGAGGGCCATAATGTATCCCACATCATCGACACGAGACAAAGGGATGCAAAATGATTTTGGATGATACAGAGAATCAGAGGTAAGTGTAACTACAAAAGGACAACTCTTGAACATATTGGAAACACAGTTGGAATTTTGGAAACTTTTGGATCCAGAGGATTAGTGGTCATGATGATGTGGCAGAGATCAAATGGAAGGAAAAAATGAACATCCCAACCCAGGAAGGTCAATGATGAAAAGAAGGATATCCCGACCCAACATGAAGCAGAAAGTGTCATGTTCAAGAGTGAGCTACCGACACGACTGATTGAATTTCCAAATTTTCTCCTCCATTTTTGGCAGGTACCCCAAAAATTTTATTAATCACAAGCTTGAAGGGGATAGAATATGCTTGCACTATAAGTTTATCCTTTGGATGAATCCGAGCTAGTAAGTTTAACGAGCCCTAGGAAGGAGAAGCTCATGTTCGTCATGGTGATGAATCCGATGTCGTTGTATGTTTTAACGAGTCCGACAAAGGTTCAACTCGGTATCTTTTTCATGTTCAGAGAGTTTGAAAATGACATGGAAAAGAAAACTCCACATGGTCCCTTTTTGTACATTTGTGTCTCTCGAGCCCAAAAAGGTACAAAATGATACTTGAGAGAACCGCTTGACCATTTCAATCAAGGAGTACCTTTTTCGTAAATAGTGCATCATAGCCTGAAAAAGGG
Source organism: Pinus taeda (assembly GCA_000404065.3). Classification (NCBI taxonomy): domain Eukaryota; kingdom Viridiplantae; phylum Streptophyta; class Pinopsida; order Pinales; family Pinaceae; genus Pinus; species Pinus taeda. The sequence goes on along the minus strand of APFE030910453.1, from coordinate 245,873 downwards.
TAAACGTATTCTAGGCGCACGATGTTTCGCATTCGTTAACGAGTTCAAAATGACAAGAGCTCAGCAATATTTTCGTGTTTAAAGGGTCGGAAAAGAGCTTGAAAGTGGACCCCCCATTTTATTCTCTTTTACGAGTCAAAAGGGAAAAATACTCGGAAATATTTTCATTTGAGTTTTACGAGTCGAGAAAAGAGTTGAAACGTGACTCGACATCATCGTCAAACATCCATCACCTATTGCTGCGCAAAAGGTAAAATGAATTATCCAATTCTTGAGGAAAAATAGGTCAAAAATACTTAAAAACCCTAATATTTCATGAAAAATTGAATAAAAGGAGGGAAAAGTAAATATTTTTTAACATTTATCATTTTACTTTGTTGTGAAAAACATTTTACCCAATTTTGCCCTAATTTTTCCAGAGCAGACTGTGAGAGATCTGGGAGGTCATTCGCCGAGCCGTTAGTTGCAGGTAAGAGCCAAGTCCTTAAGCTCCATTTTCATATTGTTTATTCCTATTTTTATCCATTTTTTGGATTTCTGAGTGAGGTTTTGGCAAAAAAATTTCGCCCTCGGTCAGCATGATTTTGGGGCACGAAATCACATCGGTCGAGGTTTGCTAAAATGATCAACCACGCTGTCGGTGCAACTGTTTTTAAAATAGGGGCGCCAATGTCATGAACAAAGAAAAAACCATTTTGTGTCTTAAGTCCACTATTTGAATCCAAATTTTAGTTGTTAAAAATGATTATTAACTTGAAGACATGGTTTTTGCAGGAAAGAATCGTCGAAAATGGTAGACTGGAAAGAACGTGAGCACGAAGATGTGGACTCCCAACCAATGACTATTCTGAACTGCTTGGATGCCTTGAGGAACTGTGAGCTCCTCAAGTTCTTTCTCACACCAAGGATGCAGGCTCAGCCCGAGATGCTTTGATACCTGATTAGTCTCTGGGACACAAATCGGGAAATATTTATCATTGGTGACCAGGAGCTAGAATTGGAAACTTTAGACATCTATTTCATCACAGGACTATCCCGGAGAGGGGAACCAATCAACCTATATGGGTCATGGTCGATTGGGGCAAGCATATCCATTCTACTTACCGAACATTTACCAGAAGCCCTCAAATCCAAGAGCAACAAGATTGAGATTGCCACTATGCGAGATATTACACTGAGAGTTCTACTGTTGGCCATCAACAGGGTGGCTGGGTCCCAAGCAGAGAACGAAACCAACAAGTCGAAATTTCTTTATGCTATCAACTGTACAACCCTGACAATCTTCAATTGGGTGGAAGCCATGAAGATCAACATGAAATGCCAACTATCAAAAGCTAAGGCGGGGAACCTGAAGCAATTTTGCTTCAGATCTATGCTAGTGGCCTTCTTCTTAGAGTGGGTTGCGTTGTTCCAATACCATCTAACTAAGGTAGATCCATCGATGCCACGAGACTTACGGATGGTCCGTTGGATTCATTTAATGCCTAGAATCACCGGGGGCTAACATATGTCCTACAAGCCCTACTTCTTCTCATGGCTACGATGAAAACTGATCATAGTGGAGGATTGGCTGTACAACGGTACCGGCTTCCGTGGAGATCTAGATATGCTGCTTCCATATGGGGAAGATTTCGACAATGAAGTTAAAAATTCAATTTTTAATTTTTTGAATTTTCAATTGTTTTTAATATATATGTGTTTATAACATTTTGTTTTATCAATGTAGATGTTGGACCAGAGCATCCTGCCGGGATGTCCCCAATAGTCAGGAGCATCACTCGCCAGTTTGATGTCTCTCCTTATCAGGAAGGAAGCGACAACGAGGAGGAGATCGCGAGGAACCTTGAGGGGTTGATTCATGGTATCCAAGAGTATGCCTGGGTGGGAGACATCCCACGCCAGTACCAGAGGCATACTATGGGGGTAACTAATCGGATCTGTCGATTGCTGACTCATGTAGCATGAGCAGTTTCATGTTACCATGATCACCACGCTGATTAGTTCCTAGGTCTAGCATTGACATTTTTGAGGCCTACGTGCCACAGATATATGAGGCCTGTGAGCCACAGATGTTATTTGAACACACATATTACTTTTTGGGGTTTTGATGTATCAAACATTATCACCATATATATATATATGCTGTGTTTTCTTGCTTACTATGGTACACATGATTTGTTTTTGTTTTTCACATGTTTCATAAATGTCTATCCAACACATAATTAGCTAATGCATCTGTCAATGTATTCATGTGTCTGGGAATGTGATGATATGTAAGGTAATAAAAATTTCTTTCTAGTAGACGAATATGTAGATACATTCTCAATATATGAGGGTTTCTGATTGAATATTGCCCATTGAGTTGAAGGACAACACGTTGTGAATCTAGGTTGACAACCAATTCTCGAATGTCAAGAGAAATGGCTTCTAACAACAATTCGACAACTGCACTGTATTCAACAATGTTATTAGTTTTACGATCTAAATAGATACCTTGAAGATCAATCAACTCACCATGAGGGTCATAAATGTCCCATGCCGCGGAGGATAGATTCCGGGTACTACGAGAAACACCATCAGCGAAACCGATGTGAGGAGTCACAGACATTTGCAAAGTAATTGTGCAAGATGACACACCAAACCAAAAAAATGAATGACACACTAATGTACACAAGTAATCGTGCAAGATGACATTAGCATAGTACTTTTTGAGATAAAGTCCATTTCAGGGCTTGTCTAAAGGATTACCTTCATAATCAATTAGATCATAGGCCCCTTTTTGCAATACTTTTTTAACAATGTAGGGCCCATGCCACATGGGTTCAAACTTGCCTTCCCCCAACTTATCATTAGCTTGATCATATAGTAAAACCAAGTCACCCTCAGAGAAGGTGCAAAGGGAGACTGACCGATCAAAATGGGATTTGACTCGCTTCTTTTGTGTTTCAATGACCAAAGCAGCAAGACGACAAGTCTCATCCATCCATTCTAAACAAAAGAGGCACTCTTCTTGAGGTGAGTTTTCGGGGAGAAGTTCGACAGCTAGCTTGAGTGAAGGAATTTCGCACTCAATCGGTAACATTGCTTCCAGAATGTAGACTAGCTGGAATGGTGTGAAACCAGTTGCATCCTTGGTCAAGGTTCGATAAGCCTGTAGAGCTAAAAAGAGCATGAGATGCCAATTTGATTTGTGCATCCTAATAGTACGTTGAAGCATTGTAACTAAAACTTTGTTCGCAGCTTCAACTTGACCATTGACCTAAGGGTAATACCGAGTTGAGCCATCATGGCGTAAACCCAACGTAGAGGTCAGCTCAACCATCATGTAATCTCGGAAATGGGAGCTATGGTAGGTGAAAATGGCTTGAGGTACGCCGAACCTGGAAATAATGTGATTGAATAGAAATTGAGTCGTCGTTTTACTGTTTGCATAGTATGTAGGCATTGCTTCGGCCCATTTGGTGAAATAATCCACATCAACGATAATATAACCATGCCCCCCGACGGAATGAAGTTTACATGTCATATAGTCAATGCCCCATTTGGAAAAGGGACCCATGGTAATGACGGGGTGTAGGTGAGCGGGCGGGGCTCACGTCTTGCACTGGTAACTTTGGCATTCATGACATTTGCGAATGGCAAGGATGCAATCATTAAAGATGTATGGCCAAAAATAACTAGCGCAAAGGATTTTTTGGGTAGTAAGATAGCTAGACATATGACCGCCACATGCCCTAGAATGGCAGTCATTAAGAACTCTCTCAGCCTCCTCGAGAGTAACACATCGACGAATAACTGAATTGACAATGATACAGTGTAAAGTATCTCCAATAATACAGTAGGGTTGGGAGTGATGCTGAATACGTCGGTGATCATCCTTAGTCAACGTAGACCAGAACATGGATGTCTGTAGATACATGATGATATCACTGTACCATTGGTCAAGGGTGCTGATCAACAAAAGAGTCTCGTCCTGGAGCCGCTCATCTGCACCAGCGAGTAGAGACGTAGAAGGAAGGGAGCAAATCGACTTGGCGAAAACCAGTGATTTCTTAGATTTGGTAGTAGTAAACACCAAATCGAATTCTTGAAGGATGAAAATCCATTTAGAATACTTGTCCCCTAGAAACCGACGAGTCAATATGTAGGTCATGGGGTTGCATTCAAAAATCACAGTAGTAGTGCATAAGAGAATGTAGTGCCGAAAACGCTGAACAACCTGTACGACAGCCAAAGCCAACTTCTCGACATCAGAATAACACGTTTCAATGTCGAGGAGATTGTGAATGAGGTAGTAAATAACATGTTCATTGGCTTCATCATCATCTTGTACCAACACCATAGCAATGGTACTAGAGGCTGCAACTAGATAAAGGAAATAATTGCGATGATAATCCAAGGGATGTAGCAAAGGAAAATTTATGAGGACAAACTTAAGGTCTTTGAAAGACTTTTGGGCTATCTCATCCCAAATAAAGGGCATTCCTTGCTTGAGCAACCGGGTAAACCTTGAAGCTATCTCAGCATAATTGGGTACGAAACGACGGAGAAAATTTTCTTCTCCCTGTAGGCTCTGCAGTTGGTGCAACAAAGATGGAGGTGGTAAATTAAAAATGGCCTTGACTTTAAGCGGATCAAGGCAAATCCATGCCTTAGAGACAATAAAGCCGAGGATTCATCTAGATTCGACGTAGAAAACACATTTGTGTGGATTCAACCGAATGTTGTAGTGTCTATAGCGAAGAAAAATCTGCCGAAGATGATCAGGGTGATCATGGTGCTTACGAGAATGAGCGGGAAGGTCATCCAAGTAAGCCTAAACGATGTTTTGAATGTCGTGAATCTGTTGGTGCAATGTTAATCTGGTTGTAACCAGAAAATCTGTCCATAAACGAAAAAATTTCACTCCCAACACATTCATTAATGATCTGATCAATGAAGGGAGTGGGATACTTATCGTTAGGACAGACACGATTGAGATCACGGTAATCGACACAAACGCGGATCGTGCCTTGTTTCTTTGCCACTGGTAGAATATTTGACACCCAATCTGGGAGAGGTATTGGGTCAATGAATCCAACTTTGAGAAGTTTTTCAACGTCACCCTTGATAGCTGCTGCTTTCCTAGGGTGCATTGGTCGAATTCGTTGGCGAACGGGCTTCGCGTGAGGATAAGTTGGTATTTCATGCACGACGATGCTAGGATCAATGCCAAGAATTTCCTCATATGACCATGCAAACACATCACAAAATTCTTGGAATAGACGAGTATAGATCTTGATGTCATCTGGAGAACAAGTTACATCGATATGGACATTTTCAACGACACCAGGCTTGATAGAAATATCAATTGGCATCGTTTAGGTAATGTTACCCAAATTTCCTTTCGACATACTTCATGAGTCATGATTGATGCCTGAAGTGGTAGGGAAGGAAACTGAGAAGAGAACTCTTCGAGACAAGTAGCCATGATCGCCGGGCTAGGCAGGAACGAGGAACAATGATGAGTATCGTTCCAAGGTGGTTCCTCCAGAGACATTACTTCCATAATACTTTCATCATCAAGGAAAGTATCGACGAAGGGATCAGGAGATTTGGAAGCACCAAGCCACGGGGATTGAGAATACATATCGAGAGATGTCCTCGAAACAGGAAAATTGGAGGATACAAAACTTGAGGTTGAAACAATTTCCACATAATTGATTTCAGTGGGACTAAGTGGCATAACCTCGCCCCAGGTATCAAGAAGATTCGGTGAACATATGACCCAAGGATCAGATTTGACCAAGATCATGTTGACAGAGGCAACATGAGGAGGTGGGAGTGGAAAAATTCCCATCAAGGCAGAATCTTTAAAAAGTCCTGCTCCCACACTCTCATAAGGAGCACCAGTGTGCTTGACATACAAAACATTGCCATTTGAGGAGGAAGAGGCAAAAAAGGACAGTTGGTTGACTGTGCCGATCTTCCCTTGATGGGGAAAATGAATCACGTAGAATAGGGAGGAGGCTACAACATGCATAGCATGGGTCCAGCTTCGTCCAAGTAGAAAATTATAATTGGGATTAGCGTCAACAATATCCACCTCGAAGTGTACTGTCTTGCCCTCAGAAGTAATGGCAAGGTTGGGTAAGACACCGAATGGTCGCGAATTGCGCCCGTCGAAATCTTCCAAAGTGTTAGGGTATTAGTTCAAAATAGGAGAATCAATTTCCTTCCAGCAAGAAACTGACATGATGCAGGTAGAAGCACCTTCATTGATGACGGTCCTATGAATGTTGTTCTCATTGATGATTACCTAAATGAGAAAGGAAATATGATGAGGTAGTCGCAGAACGTGGTTCTCTTGATCAAAACATATCAGATTGGAGTCAATAGGATCAATACCTCTAATAGCTGACAGTAATGGTTTCCGCTGAGACATAAAACTTTGGAGTACCTCGAGAGCAAACATAGCTGACAACACTTGAGCCAAATCCTCAACAATATTATAGTGCTGAGCGGCTCGAGCGTCAGGATTGTACGAGGAATTCCTTAGTACACCTCGAGAAGGAGGTCGAATGGTAGAATTAGGGTTAGGGCACTCGATATGAAGAGGGCCAGAACTCGGGGGCGGGGGGAAGAAGAAGAAGGGGTGGTATCTTTTTCTTTCCGAGCTGTCGAAGCAGCAGTCTGATAATATTTTTATCTAGTAGCCACATTAATAGGTGTACTCATCATGAACACTTGTGATCCGGAGGAAGCAGACGATTGAGGTTGGTCTACCATTTGAGTTTGCTGAGACGTGAATGACTTTTTCAGGACAGCTGGGGTCCATTTGAGCAAATGACCAACTTCAGACCATCGAAGACAATCCTTATTATAGTGATCCTCCTCACAAATGAGGTACGAATACTTAGGCTTCCATTATGAAGAATCACTAGCAGCCGACACAGGAGGACCCTATTTTGGGCCATCTACTTTACCCTTGCCTTTACCTTTCTTCTTACCTTTCAAGGATTTGTTTGCTGTGGTAGACTATATAGTGTGGACCTCTGAGGTTTTACCAGGGTCAAGTGGATTTTGGGAGGGACTATTGGAAGCAATGTTCGAGATCGACTTCTGTTTGGAACAATATTTCATAGGGGTATGGGACACTGAACCAATTACTCCATCAACAAGAGGTGTAACCTATGGCTTCGATGCCATTGGATCAAATGATGGCCACAAAGAATCATGTAATAACTCATAAAAAGTGCAAGACTAATAATAAATGAGGTATAAGTACCGGGCACGAGCAATGGCTTGTTCTTCGGTAACACATCCACCCATAGCTATATTGCGAGCAATTGGAGTGACGAATGACTTGGTAAACCATTTAGTTAGCAACTGATCATCAATCTCGAATTTGATCAAGCGATGTCTATGTCTCCATTCATGGATGTGATCGGAGATGTGCGTCACAGTATCTTGCATGAGCGATGTAAGCAAATAGGTGCCAGTTTCATAGTGAACCAACAACTAGAAATGTGTGAGGAAAGCCATGGCTAAAGAGTTGAAGTCATGGTAGGTACTTCGAGGGAGCTCGATGTACCACTTGGCTGCAACACCTGTAAGGGTTTGTTGGAAAAGAAGGAGATGAATAGAATCATCAACATAGGAATTCAAAGAGCACCAGAGGTGATATGTCATCACATGGGCTTGAGGATCTTCTTTTGCTTTCCCATCGAACTTCGGAAAATCGCTCGGGATCTTGGACAGGACTGAAGGCTAGTATGGTTAATGAAGAATTGGATCATTCATGAGTCGAGACACATCTGGAAACTATAATGTAGCCAAGAACACCAATTGAGAATTGAAAGGCATTGGAGTTTGATAAGCGGGTCCAACCGGAGGAGCCCATCCCTGCTGGTAAGGATTTTGTCCCTATAATGGAGGGTTTTGGCCATATGGAATTTGATTTTTCCCCCACTGTAGGTTACCTTGGCTGTAGGGAGGATTTTGATCTTGAAATCCTTGAAACTCTTTAGCCATAGGTTTCTAATTAGCAACATACGAATTAAAAGGTTGCTGAGCCTATTGGCCTTGGACATACGGATATTGCACCTGTTGTCCCTAAACATACATGTTTTGAATCTGCTACCCCTGAACAAGCGGATTTTCAACCTGCTGTCCTTGGACATAAGGATTTTGCACTTGTTGCCCTTGGATGTTAGGATTTTGGGCGTGCTGTCCTTGGACATAAGGATCTGCACTTGCTGTTGTTAAAATTGGCAACTAGGGCCAAACTCCATGTGGGTCATCTTATTTATGGCAGCTAATATTTTTCTTGGATCCCTCTCATCAAGAGGTGTAGGATTGATCTAAAGATCATTCGATTCTGATAAGTATTCATGGAGTTATGAATTTATTTGTGTTATAAGACAATTCGTAAAGGTTGGCCATCAACCAAATAAACCTCTCATGTGCTCAACGTTTTAGTATAAATAGAGGTGGCCTTCAAGTCAATTCAACACACTTGGGATCTCTTCGTCTCTCTACTTGCCTTTGGGTTTTAGTAGGAGGAGAGATCCTAAGGAATAACATTGCCTTGATCTAGAGGGCAAAAAAACTAGAATTGACGGAAAAGATGGAAGTGCCGGAAAAGTCGGAACCGCCGAAAAAGCCAGAAATGTCAGAAAAGATGGAATGGCCAGAAAATCCAGAAAATATAGAAAAGACGGAAATTCCGGAACTGCCGGAACTACCAGAAAATCCAGAACTACTGGAAAATCCACAACTGTTGGGAACAACTAGAACTGCCGAAACTGCTGGAATTGCCGGGAACAACTGAAACTGTCGGGAACAACCGAATCTGCTAGAACTACCGAAACAACCATAGCATCTGTCTTCGAAAGAGAGCAACATGCAAGGGACAACTAACTAACATTGGGATAGTTGTATGGTACTTAGCAACAAATACACCAAGCATGCAATGTTATAGCTAGCATGCAAGGGACAAATAGCATGCAACAACAAGCATGCTAAGGACAAAAAGCATGCTAGGGACAACAAGCAAGCAAAGGACAAGAAGCAAGCAAGGTGCAGCCAACACATAGGTTAGGATGGCAGTATGGTGCAACAATGGCACATAATGCAGTACAGTGATGGGTACAGTCATGATTAATGAAGCGTGATGAGATGCAGCATAGTGATGAAGGGTGCAACATGGTGCAATGTGATGAGGTGCAACATGATGATGAAATGCAACGCAACAATAGGTGAAGGAGTCACCTTGGAGAATTAGTTGAAGCAACATGTCTTCAACTGAGCTCATGTATCATCTTCTTAGAGATGATCTATGCTCTTATATAGATAAATCAAAGTGTTGACTTCCGTTGTAAACGTACTATCTCTCTCTCTCTGCTGAACTATTGAAGAACATATAAGAAGAATTGATCAAGAGTTTCCCCAAATTGGGGTTTGTCCCTGGCTAGTGCCACATCTTGTGTCCTCTTGTCCTGGCTTGTCTTCTGCGATTTATGTTTATGTTCTATCTATAGTTTACTTTAATACTGATGTGATTGCTAATTTGGAAAAGATATTGAGCGAATTGTGAAAATTGAAATAAATTGCTCTAAGCATAGAACATACATAAAATTAACATGGTATCAGAGCTGAGGTGAAGACAATGCCTGAGCAAGGGTGAAAGAGCAATCACCAAAGACAGTTGGGAAAGGACAAAAGGATTAGTGGATTCCTCATCCCTCTTCAATTTCATTGAGGGTGAAGTCGAAGCAGAGAATATTATTAGAATGGCGCAGCAGAAGTTTCTGATGGCATACCTAAAGATCACTTCATTGGGAAGTCCAGATCTAAGGGTGGAAGGAAAGGAAGATGCCTTGGTTGCAATAAGTTTGGCCATTATGCGAAGGAGTGTCTAAATGGCAGAGACACATATCTTGAAGAAGATAACAATCATTCCAGAGACATCTTCAATGATCAAAGGAATGACAGGTAATGCAGGTCATCAAGGAAATGGCCAACTCTTCAAAGAAAGCAAGGAACCCCAGGTATGAAGAATCTAATGTTATTTTTGATAAGATAAAGAAGCGTTATCTTGTATTGGCCCTATCCTTAAGATTCTTTGGGAATCTGGCTTATTGATCATAGTGCTTCAAGGCACCTCATTGGATAGAAGGGTGCTCTCTCAAATTTTGTAGAGATGGAAACAACCATGGGATTATACTTGGAGTCGATCCCACCTATCCCGGAAAGGGTGTAGGGAATGTTACCCCTCAATTGAATGAGGGTAACTCTATTCATTTACAAGAATCTCTTTCATGTACCTAATTGAAAAAAGAACTTGGTGTCCATCATATCGGAAATGGAAGTCAAAGGTTTCTGGGTGGCATTCATCGATGGAAAGGTACGTGTTAAAAAAAAAATATAATTTTCAAAGATGTTTTTTCTCATGGGTTTAGGGTTGGCAATTTGTATCAAGATGCAGGATGGTCCATTGGGGATCATGTCAATTGACATATCACATCTATAACATCGGAGGTCTACCTATGGGGCCCTACCTGATGTGAGTCAGATGGTGATAGGGATGCTTGAATTCAAGAAGAGCATGAAGGGACCATTTCCCTCATGTAGTAGGTCCACAGGTTTCGAACAACCCGAGGAGTTTGAGATTCATGATCAAGAATCTCATGTATACAGGTGGAAGAAAGCCCTCTATGCCTTGAAGCAAAACACCTCGGGCGTAGTATGAGAGGATTGATAGTTGTCTGATGAAGCTGAGATTCACTAGGAGTGAAACCGATCCAAACCATTACGCGAAGGTTGTGGATGATAGACCTCTCATACTGGAACCTTATGAGGACGACCTATTTCTAACACGTGCAAACCCTCTCATTTGTAGAAGTAAGAGGGAGTTGGATTCTGGATGTGGAATGATAAACTACAAGCATGTGACTACCTCAAGGATCTTAACTTTCAGAAGTTATATGGTGGTGATATTGGACCAAATTTGGGAAATGCCTTTGAGTTTCATAAACTCATTCACGTTGATGTTCAAGGTGAACTTTCGTCCAGACATATGTTTTGCAGTTAGCATGGTGAGCTCATATTTGGTTGAGCCTCACTGGATTGATGCCAAGAATCTTCTAAGATATATCGGGGCACAATCTGTCATGGATTAAGATACACTGCCAAAAATATGAAACTGCATGATTATTCGAATGCTGACTGGGCAGGTAGTGTGGAGGATCATTAGAGCACTTCTCAGTGCTGGTTCTCTTTGGATTATGCTTTGATATCATGGATGAGCAGGAAGTAGAAGTCGGTTGCTATAAGCACTGCCAAGACCGAATACATAGCTATGAGTATGGTCTCGTGTGAAGCTGCATGGTTGCAGCAACTCTTAAATGATCTATTTGTACACATGATGAATACCACTGTGGAACATGATGATTAGTTCTCTTGTGGGCCGGGATGATTAGTTCTCCCGTGGAAACTGTGGAACATGATGATTAGTTCTCCTGTGGGCCAGGATGATTTGTTCTCTGTGGAGACTGTGGAACATGATGATTAGTTCTCCTATGGGCCAGGATGATTTGTTCTCCGTGGTGACTGTGGAACAAGATGGTTAGTTCTCTTGTGGGAAAGGATGATTATTTCTCCGTGGCATCCACTGACAGGATGATTCGTTCCCTTGTGAACAAGATGATTAGTTCTCTTGTCAAGGCATCCTACCCATGCAGTTTGGGAGTCATGGGAAGTACCTCTCATTTGATCAATGAGCAGGGAAATGAGGATAGGGACCATAGTAGTACTATCGATGGACGCATCGCTGTATCTACCATACTCCCTATTCTAGGATGACCTCCATTGATCTGGGATCAATGAAATTAACTATGGGTTAGTAATAGTGATGTGACACACTCTCTTAAGATGAAACTGATTTCTGGTCAATAGAGAATGGTATGAGACATTCTCGATCAATTCTTCTTCTTCATGGTTTAGCAGAGGAGAGCAAAGCAGAGTAGAGCAAAGCTCAACAAAGCAGACCTCAGCAGATCAAAGCAGAGTAGAGCTCAGGAGGTCAGAGTAGTGTAGGGCACTGATGGTAGAGATAGTACAGTTAGACATATGGATCAATGGATGGAGTTCTCCCTAGTTGAGAGGGAGTATTAAAATTGGAAACTAGGGCCAAACTCCATGTGGGTCATCTTATTTATGGAAACTGATATTTTTATTAAATCTCTCTGATCGAGAGGTGTAGGATTGATCTAAAGATCATCAGATTCCAATAAGTATTCATGGAGTTATGAATTTATTTGCATTATAAGACAATTCGTCAAGGTCGGCCAACAACAAAATAAACCCCTCATGTGCTCAACGTTTTAGTATAAATAGAGGTGGCCTTCAAGTCATTTCAACACACTTGGGATCTCTTCCTCTCTCTACTTGTATTTGGGTTTTAGTAGGAGGAGAGATCTTAAGAAATATTGTTGCCCTGATCTAGAGGGCAGAAAAGCCGAAACTGCTAGAAAAGATGGAACTGCTGGAAAAGCTGGAATTGCTAGAAAAGTCAGATCTGTTGGAAAAGCTGGAAATGGAAGAAAATTCGGAAATTCCTAAAAAGCCAGAAAAGCCGAAAAAGCCAGAACTGTCAGAAAATCCAGAACTGTTGGAAAAGACGGAATTTCCAGAAAAGCCGAAAAAGCTGGAACTGCCGGAAAAGCTGGAACGACCGGGACTGCCAGAACTGCCGGGAACAACTGGAACTGCCGGAACTACCGAGAAAAACTGGAACTGCCAGAACTGCAGAGAACTACCGAAACAGCCGGAGCATCTATCTCTGAAGGAGAGTAGCATGCAAGGGACAGCTAGCATGCAACAACAGGGATCCTCAGGACAACAAGCATGCTAGTGACAACAAGCAAGAAAAGGACAAGAAGCAATCAAGGTGCAGCGAACACATAGGTCAGGATGGCAACATGGTGCAGCAATGGCACATAATGCAGTATAGTGATGGGTACAATCATGATTAATGAAGCGTGATGAGATGCAACATAGTGATGATGGGCGCAACATGGTGTAGCACAGTGATGTGCAACATGATGAAGAAATGCAACACAATGATAGGTGAAGGAGTCACCTTGGAGAATTAGTTGAAGCAACATGTCTTCAACTGATCTCATGTATCATCTTCTTAGAGATGATCTATTCTCTTATGTAGATAAGTCAAAGTGTTGACTTCTGTTGTAAACGTACTATCTCTCTCTCTTTGCTGAACTATTGAGGGACATATAAGAAGAATTGATCAAGGGTTTCTCCACATGAGGGTTTGTCCCTAGCTAGCGCCACATCTTGTGTCCTCTTGTCTTGGCTTTTCTTCTGCAGTTTATGTTTATGTTCTATCTACAATTGACTTTAATACTGATGTGATTTCTAATCTAGAAAAGATATTGAGCTAACTATGAAAATTGAAATAAATTGATCTAAGCATAGAACATACCTAAAATTAACAGCTGTCCTTGGACATAGGGTTTTTGGAGCTGCTGCCCTTAGACAAAAGGATTCAAAACCAATTTCCCTTGGACGTTAGGATTTTGGGCCTGCTGTTGTAGGGCTTGACCCTAACCTTGTCCTTGCAAGGGTTGACCCTGTTGATATGTATATAGGGGTTGCTGTTGCTGCAAGGATTGACCTTGCGGATGCAAAGGCTATCCCTACAGCTGCAAAGGTTGGCCTTGCGAAGACATAGGCTGGGAGGTTTGCAGAGCATACTGCATGGTTTGTTGCAACTATTGTGAGGGTTGCCCTTGCTATGACATCATCTGCCCTTGCTGCTACGTGGACAGTGCTTGCTGCGACAAAGGTTTCCCTTGTTGCTGCAGAGGCTCTCCTTGCTGCTGCAAGGGTACTTGAACAGTTCCTGGATTAAGACCTTGGAAATTTATGAACTGTATCTGGCCATAGGCACCAGCAAAAGTGGATGGACCAGGCTGAACATACTGCCCAAGATGAAGGACATAAGGTGGATTGACCATTCCTTGGGAACCATATGGAACATAGGGAGCTTGCTACTAAACCTGAGCCTCATAAGGCTACTGATATTGGAAATTGCTTGACCCAGACGGACCAACGACATTTTGGACCTGTTGGTATAGGACATTACTCAATCCAGTAGGTCTAGTAGGGTTTTGTATAACACCAGAAGAAGGCTGGTTCATCCCCACCATGTGAGCCCGTGAGCTACTCGCATTGGTTGTGCCTGGCACCATAGAAACACTTCGATTCAGCCCCCCAGGCGGTGGTACAACTTTTCCACTTACTGGAGGGGTCGAAGAACTAATAGCAACATGCCTCGAGACTGTCGGTTGAACCAGATAGGTGACTTGGATGGACAAGACAAGAGGGTTCAGAATGGTGGGTTGCACTGGAACTGAGGTAACTGCACAAATCACTATCTGTTGGGAGATCAGGTTTTGAATGAACAGACCTGTGGTAGGCCATAGTGCTAGATGCCCAAACAAGTTTGTGATAAAGTGATGAGGCACTAGGTGTACCCAAGACCAACTGTGCTAAAGTTACATAATTAGGTGGAAAATCCCGATACACATTGATGGGAATGCCCCCCATGTAGGGGAAACCTTTAGGAGGAAATTGATGTTCTTCCTCTTCAATAGTGTGTGGAGTAGAAACTTCCGATTGATCCGGAGAGGTAACTAGAGCTTCGCCTTCGGGTTCCATAGCTAGGAACAAGCGACAATGAACGACCAAAGATGTATGAGGGGATAATTCCAAAGGAACACCCGACTGATCGTATGGACTATATAGACTACCCGGCTGGTCCAAGCTGACCTTCAGTATTTGACGAACTCTCAGGAGTCTGGACAGGATTTTCTGGAGATTCCGGGCCAATATCAGAAGGTGACCCAGTATCTGAAGTACGTGGAGGATGATATGAAAAAGGTTGAATGCTCAGAATGATTCTGAGTTCAACACCTTAGTCGTCGAGTGACTCTGGTAATTTAGGAAAAGGCTCCTCAAACAATCTTTCAGACGAAGGAGAGGAAGAGGAACTAGGTGAACCAGATGGTTCAATCGCGATGACCTTGCCTTAGTTAATAGGAAAAGAGAGATAAATTTCAAGGCTTTAAAATTTATTTTAAGGAAAACTCACAATTTGGTCTAGTAAAGACTCATGATGTTATAAGATCGTGGGCAACAATTTTTCAAGACGCATAAATAAACTAGTGCTCTTTCATGTTTTAAGAGTTGAGAAAGAAGCAAAGATGACTTTATCACTTTCAATTGGAAATAGGCTTGAAAGGACAAGTGCTCTAATGATATTTCAGTTTTAATGAGTAAAAAAGATCAAATGAATACTCTGGATGATATAGGTAAAAAGGAGTACCAGGCAACTGTGAACTGCAGAATACCTCCCTGATGAACCGAGAAGTACGGGCGTGAAATCTCCCTGAATGCTGTGTTCGGTGTATCACATTTGCAAGGCAGTAGAATCGACTTCCTATGGATAAAGGATTGCAGCCTAGAGGGGTCTCCCTTTATATACTTGACGGTATGGGGAGCACAAGTTTGTACTAGAACTATCTAGTGCCGAAGCTAACGACAACTGCTAGGTTTAAAGACACTGGAACACATCTTGAGCCTAGACCTTTTAGATGTGATTATTAGGTTTCAAATGCACCTTACGTTAATTGAGTTCATTTTAAAGTTTATCTTGAATTATGTCTCAGTTTTCAGGCCTTAGTGATGTGGCTCGAAAAGTCCTAAATGTAACTAATTAAGACAAGACTCTTTCAATTTGATAAATTGTCTACACTAGAGAGGGTAGAAAACAAAATCAAATGCAAACAACCAAGCAACCAAAAGCAAAATGATTTTTCACTACACTTTTCGAAAAAATAAACTAATGAAAAATTCATTCCAATTCCTAGTTTCCTAACAAGTACACTCCAAACAGTCCTTTCAAAAGTAAAGAGGATTCCTTTTATTTTCACATGCAAATGCAATCCTAGTCTTCGATGATGCTTACTAATGTAACATATTGATGCAACAAACTAGAATTATGTACCTTTCATGAAATGACAAAATGAATTTCTCATAAAACACTTCAATTAAAAAGTTTTGAGAGTATCGATTCTCAAGCAAATGAAAAACACAAAAAGAGAATCTCTTTCAAATTAATGACGCAATGACTCTACAAAAAAACAAGACAAACAATGTGATCTATGCCAGAAAATAGATGTTTAGACAAGCAAACGAAACTTTTCAAACTTGTGTAATGGAGTCCCAAAGAAATAAGAGGACTATAAATGAAATGCAAGGAGTAAATGCACCAACAACTTGACACACTGAGTTCACAATCAGCTAAATGTATGACAACCTTGATGCCCTGGGGCCAGAAACCATCCAAGGACCCAATAAATCAAGCAAGAAGAAGGCAAGTCAATAAGCAAATAAACCAAGTGAAATGCAACTTTCCAGTCAGGGAGAAGACAGTCTAAACAACTTACGAGACAAAAATCAAGAGAGCAAGACACGCTAGCCAAGATCTAGGGTGAACCCTAATCTTCACTTATAAGAATCGGCGTGAGTACCTAACTGACAACAAACACCAGAAGGGGGCCGACGTGACTGTTTCTGAGCATATTGCGCTGATTGGTGCGATTGTCAGCGAAATAAGTGTGCTGAGCAAGGATGCAAAGAATTTTTTTTTTTCAAAAGTTGAGACCAAACTTGCTACTATGAATTTCAGACCTAGAGCAGTAAATAAATCAAAGCAGACAGAACTAAAGGGAAATGGAAAAACTAGAAAAGTTTGCACAAAACCATGAAATTCCAAGCAAGCGAACAGAAGGATTGGTTCCCTAGTGGAGTCAATAATTTGTGGTGAAGCAAAATTCTAAGTGTGGACACAAACAAATCCTCTAGCCTGAGAGAGGGTTTAGCCACAAACAAGACATTATATGGAAGATTTCCCTAGGTTAGAACCAATTAAGAGGGTCTGCCTCTTAGTACGCTTATCCCATTTGTTGATGACCTTGTTTGCTCACTCCAGTGATCTCCCATTTCCTTCTTCGAGCACATGAAACAAGTAAAAACCAACAAACAACAATCGTGATAATAGCAAATTGTATTCAACCTACTTAACAAGTTAAGAAACATCAAGTCATAAACATGTGAGATGACATATTATGCATGAAATCAGTCGGTAGTTGCATATATATTAAATCAAGAAAAGATTACAACCATTGTCTTGACGTTGCTGTTCTCCTCCAACAAATCCAGGTTCCCACACACTTCCGTTAGCCTTCCATGATTGCCTCAACAATGGCAGTTTTAAGGCTCTTCCCTTTAGTCTTCACACAAAATCAAATTCACACTTCTCCCTCACACACAACTAGAGAGCTACAACTATGAATAACTTGTTGATTACTCGACAATCAAAACTTGAACAAGAGCCTATATAGAACTAAGAGCTAACCCTAGCTTGTGCTTGGGGAAAAGGGAGGTTTATATAGCATGGATGGAAGGGAGATGGTTCCTCTTCTCATGGGAGAAGGTCTTATATCTTGAGGTAGTTCCATCCTAATAGGGGAAAGGAGCCCAAACTGACATACTTGACTCCATCCGACCCAACCATTTACCAGACTTCCGTTACGAAGCTTCTAGAGTTAGAAGCTTCGGCTCCTTATTTAAAAAAATTTCCAAAAGAGGATTGGCGTGACTGGAACACAGATTAGTCACTCTGGTTGGTGCTAGGGACAGTTATAATCCTTGCATATCAGCATGAGGAGGACAAGGGTCATTAGCGTCAGTCTTGTAAACTGGGAAAAATAGAAGATTTTTGGGAAATGATGCAAAAGGGAATTGTTTTACTCATGAAGAGGGACATAATGGGAGTTTCTTCATGAAGGGAAAGCATGTAGGGTTCACTGTAGAGGTCCTCCAGGATCATGGAACAGGGAGTATAAGGACAATGAAAAAATGCTGTGTAACAGTAGCTGCAAGCAATTTTAGGCCCCCACAGAATCCACTCCTCAGATATGAGATAGAAGTCAGACACAAGCCTTCAACACCTGATAATGTCAATCACTGGCAGGTATTTGAAGATGATGAGAAGGTCAAAAGATTCATAGAATTCGTTGGGGAGTTTTCCCACTCCACCATCGATCAAGAAGAAGAAGAAGTAGAAAAAGAAGGCACTCCATGGAAAGACACAGTGGCTAGGAAAAACATTTTGCAACTAAAAGGGAACACCATCCCTCATGGACTTGTTCCACTTGAAAGACTTTTCAATAAAGAAAACATAACATCCAAACAAATGGCCCCAGAGAAGGATGAGTAAGTAGAGGACTGCAACATTGGATCAAAGGAGGAATCTTAGATGACCAGGATTTCCAAAGAAATCCTCTTGCAATAAAGACATAGGTATTTAGATCTATTCAAAACGTACAAAGATGTATTTTCTTGGTCTTATTATGTTTTGAAACCGTTTGATACAAATATTATTCGGCATAAAATTACTTTGAAGGTTGGGATAAAGCCATGCAAACAACAACTCAGACAAATAAACTCACTCTTACTCCCCTCCATTGAAAAGGAGTTAAGGAAGCTATTGCAGGCCAAGATCATATTCCCTCTAAGATACTATGAGTGGGTAGCTAATCTGGTCCATGTCCGTAAAAAGAGTGGAGATATAAGGCCATGTGTTGATTTCTGGAATTTAAATAGGGCGTCTCTAAAAGATAGCTACCCTCTGCCCAAATGGATAATATATTGTAGAAGGTAGTAGGTGCAGCCAAAATGTCCATGATGGATGGATTCTTAGGATATAACCAATTGGCGGTCCACCCTAAAGACCAGAGAAAGACTGCTTTCATCGCCCCATGGGGAACCTTCATGTACGCACGCATGCCGTTCAGGTTGATAAATGTAAGGGCCATATTTCAGAGAGCAATGGACATATCTTTCATGGGCGAGCAAGAGAAATTTGTGGTATTCTACTTAGACGACATCACAGTCTTTTCTAATACCAATTAAGAGCATATCCTCCATTTAAAACTCAGTTTCGAGAAGTGCAGAAGGTATGGCCTCTCCCTGAATCTAAAGAAATCTCAGTTCGCCGTGAGTGAGGGGAAGATGATTAGACACAGAGTAGTGTAGGAATGAGTAAATATTGATCTTAAATGAGTCAAAGCCATTAGCCTTATTCCCTTGCCCAAAAACAAGAAAGAAGTCCAAGCCTTTTTGGGGAGGATAAATTTCTTAAGGCGATTCATACCCAACTATGCTGAGATAGTTAATATTCTCAAGAAGGAGAATGAAGTTAAGTGGAGCTCCATCCCCCGTGATTATTTCACAAGGATCAAAGAAGCTTTGGCTGAGGCCCCAGTGCTAGCCAACCCTAGTTATTTTGTGCTGTGCTATTACAGAAAAATAAAGAAGGATACGAGCAACCTATTGCCTTTTTCAGTGAAGTCCTAAGGGATGCTAAGATGAAGTATGATATATTGGAGAAACAGGCTTATGCATTGGTCAAGGCGTTGAATTCATTTTGTATGCATGTACTGCAATTTGAAATCACAACGTTTGTCCCAACAATTGCAGTGAAAGGAATTTTGGTGCAGGGAGACAATAAAGGAAAGAGGGGCAGATGGATAGCTAAAATACAGGAATATGAGCTGGAAATCAAGCCTACCAAGCTCATCAAAGGCCAGAGGTTGGTCAATATTTTGTCTGAATCCAACTGCCAAGCTCTAGGGATAAGCCTGATCATAGAGGAGGGAAGTCCAGAGGATGAACATAGTAAAATTAAAACAGTTGAACAAAAGATCTATGCCAAGTATGAGGGATCGCCTAGGTATAAGAACATTGTTCATTACCTCTTGTTTCTAAGATGCCCATTGGGACTGGATAGATCAAAATACCGGAGTTTGAGATTGTAGGCACAAAAATACATTATATCCAATGGAATTCTCTACTAGAAGGACCCGGTGGGGGCATTACTGTTGTGTTTGGTTGATGAAGAAACCCATGAAGTGATTGTGGATTTCCATGGGGGAGTCTATGGAGGACACTATAGTTGGAAGGAAACAACACACATAATCCTCAAGGCAAGATTTTACTAGCCTACGCTGTTTGGAGATGTTTATTCTAAGGTCAGGTCATGCCAAAATTGCCATCTGTTTGCTGAAAGACATAACTTTTCTCATCCCCCCTGTTTCCTATGCATGTAGAGGATCCCTTTAGACAGTGGGGATTGGACTTCATTGGAGAAATCTGTCTCTTACTCATTGTAAATATCTAGTGTGTGTGTTAAAATTGTTATTTGAATTTTTAGTTTATTCTCAAAAAAGTCCTTTTTCACAGAATTAACTCCATGCCCAATGAAAGGAAAGGCTACTGGTCTGTAGGTCCTCAACACCTTTCCAGCAAGGCACTACCCCCAGTTGGAGCCAATGTTGTCACTCAATGCATTGTGCGTTTAAATTGGTCAATATTGCCTAAGATTAGTGAAGTTAAAGACATTTTTCAGGCCACAAAAGCCATGAGAGCTTAACTAGACCCTCCCCACTGGCAAGTGCTTAGAAAAATATTTCCAATAATATATGGAAGTCCAAAAAGGGACTCTTGGAGCAGAAGATAAAGAATTTTGAAGATTGCCTTGGAAAAGCCCAGCTGATAGAGAAAAATGACTAAGTGTAGAAGACAAATTACAATGAGAGGTCTGAGGCTGATTGCAATTACAAATCGGGCTTACTGGTGGTAAGGAGCACTTGCGGAAGTAGAAATAACGATCTGTCGATACCTGATATCGCACATCAGTAGTTGACGGATCTGGGCTCAGTATTCTTTGGCGATTAGCTGAGTTTTAAGTCCCAAAACCTTGGCGGGGCCAATTATTCTATACAATGTAAAAGTTCTAGGAGGGGGCCGAAAGCCATTTACAAAGAAAAGCGGGGAAAAATAAAGGCCAAGCCGCCACTTTGTCTCTCCTCCAAGTGGCATCAGGGATCAGCTATCGACAGAGTCCCAGGGATCACACTTAAGGATTATGAACAGTTCTAAGCACTGAGGCCGATATCGCATTCCCAAATGCCGATATCACATCCCGCATCCCATAGATTCAATAGTCCATCAATTACAACATACTCCAAAACATGCGGGGGTTGGGGGGGTTGATTTGTGATATATTGTCGCATTGTCAAGGAAGGGCTGGAAATAGTTAACAAAGAAAGTCTTGAAAAAACCAAGGGCAGGGCCTCCCCTTTCTCTCTCCTCCTAGGGGGATCAACAATCAGTGATTCAACGATTCAGCGGGGTTTAAACTTAAAAATACCTACAAAACCATCAATTTTGTGATGCCTATGTTAAAAGTCCCAGGGAAAGCTGATTTTCAAATACAAAGGAAATGCCTACGAAAACAAGGTCGGGCATGCCTTTTACTCTCTCCTCTAGGGGGCCACATGGCGGCATATGATTGGTCCTTTGAGATGATAGGGCAGTTGACGTTAACAATGACATGGTAGTATGGTTGATGATGTGGTAGAGGACACGTGTCACCCAGTTTCAATGTTTTTGGGGGTGACATGGGGCCATTTCCATGTGCCACATGTCACCACTCATAGGGTGATGCGTGGCAGTGATGACGTCACCCCGTGGATGGGCGATCACAACGACTTAGTGGAAAAATCTTAATGCATTGGTGCTAAGCGATTGTAATATGTAGGACTTCCCTTCCGAATGCGATAAAATATTATGGAAGGGTCTATAAGGACCTCACGTCTGGACTATTGGCCCGCTCCAAAGAAAAGGGTAAGGGGCCTTCTCCTCCAGCAGGCATTTGCAATATGTGGGCACTATCCCCCGTATGCAATATAATATTATGGAAAGGTCTATAGGGACTTGGTGTTAGGACTGTCGGTCTGCACCAAGGAAAAATCATAGAGCAGGGTAAAACAAAGTTGAAGCGCCGATATGCAGGAGAAATTTGATAACAAAGGAATAAGACCCCCATGCAGCTGTTGAGAGACTTAGTGCTCAGAGGACTAAGCCCTTAGTTCCAGTCCTTGGTCTTATGTAGAAAGTTACAAAAGGGGCTGAAAGCTTAGGGGATAAGGGGAAAATTAAAAGTGCCTTCCTGTTACGTCCATTTTTAGTGTTTAAAGGAACGCGATTGAGAGATTTGGCTATCACACTTCAATGAGGCACCTATAGTGTAGGACAGAGGGAAAAAGGGCATGATGGGATGGAAGTTAAGGAAAATAGTGACCAGGAACTGAGTAAGAGAGGATTAACCATGACTTAGCAAGAACATGCCAGGACCAAAGGCCAACAAAGAAGAGTGGCATGAAGATATTTCTAGAAACCATCATTTTAGTTTTGATGGATTAATTCGGTTTCGTTGTTTTGATCACTAAATTGTTATTTTGTTTTTCTTTCAAGAAATGAATCTCCCCGCCGTAATAGTTATAGGATTGATGCTGAGACACATATCCATAAAGATAACTAACTTTAGCCTGAAATATATTTTTTGTAACTGATTTTCTTGCCCTCCCTCTCATTATAAAAGGGAGGAAGAAACATTAAATAAAGGTTCTAAATTATAGGAAAAAACTGTATGTTCTTATGAAGTTGTATGGATTCCACATCTACATATTTCTTAATATGAATGAAATAGTGGTGATTCCCATGTTCGAGTATTACAATATGATGTTTCTCTGTTAAAATTCCATTATGTTCGCACTTCCTCTCCGATTTCAAGCAATTGTGGCTGCCAGCAATATCTCTTATATTCTTACAGATTCATTGGAGTTAACTAGTTAATACATATGTCTGTATGCAAGTTTGAGATTATATCTTTAAATGTGCACTTCTTGAAATCATAGCATTCACTCTTCCTACATCCACCTGTCTATATTTATCTCAAATAAGTATATAACTCTTGATGTTTCAAGCTCTATGTGATGAGTTATTATTCTCTTTCTCTTCTTTCATTATTTTGCAAAATCTGATTAAACTGTAAGTCCTTCACTACTCGACCTCCACTTGTTTTTTCCTTATTCTTATGAGTCGTATATGTGAAATGATACCTAAAATATCCTTGGATGAAGGAACCAACCCATGATGTTATGTGTATATTTTTATATTTGTAATTAGTATGTGTAGAAGATGCATATGATTCCTTCGGTTTCTTGAGGATCATATGAGTTACATAGAATTTATATGTGCCCAGGCACTAGTCTTGTAAGCAATCGAAGGCTATCTTTGGGAGAGACAACACCCTTCATTCATGATGCACATGCCATGTCATCATCGGAAGCTTTCTGCTTCGGCTGAAGATCCTCATCTCACAACTCTTCCTGAATGAAGTCATCCCATAGCCTATCCTAGTCTGGAAACTTCTCCCTGGAAATGATCCCTTTGATGAAGGGCTTCCATTCCTTAGTGAACCCTTTCAAGGAAACCCTACCATATCTCCATCTAAGACAGTCACACCGATGGCAGCAAGCTCATCCTTGACCTGAGACAATCTTGTCACATACGAGGTCACGTTTTCATCCTTTGTCTTCTTGGTGGATTTCAACTTCTCATCCAATACCAATACCTAGTTCTTGTTCTTATTCTGGAACAAATTCTGAAGAGATACCCACATCTCATGTGTGGTGTTCTTCCCGGACAAATGAGGTATTAGGGAATCCCTCACACCATCTAGAATGATCAACCTCACCCTCGCATCTAAATCTTCCCATATTTCTAGCTCCTTAGGGTCGGTTGGCTTCTTGATCTCTTTCTCGGCAAAATCCTAGATCCTTTTGACCTGCAAGATCAACTTGATCCTTTCCTTCCATGGACTATAGTTGGAAAATCCCTCCACCTTGTCCTCATATCAGATACCTGCCTGCAAATTCGACATTATAGTGAACCCTTCACTCATAATGTGACCAACTCCCTCTCACGCTATACTTCACCGTACACAACTTTGATTTACTTACTTCCAAAGTAGCTCATACACCCTCTGATCCCATGTTGAATTTCCAAAACCTTGGGTCTAGGTTAGAGTCCTAAAATCACTGATGCTATCAAACCAATAATATCAACCATAAATGACTTTGCATGGCGGAAATATCAATCAGTAAATCACATAAGCAGAATTAGACAGTTTTAAACATAATTTTACAATATGTACAATCCCAATCTTCGTTATATTAAAAAAATATGAATAATACAAAACTCTATGGTATATAGGATACAATGACAATATTCGCTGCAACTTCTATGTCATATCTCATCCTTCTGATCCTTCGCTTCCATATTGCTAACTAGTAGTGCCTTAGTCCATCAAGGAATCTACACATCAAGACTCCAAGAAAGCTGCCTCCTATAACTGCTACAAGTCACGCCTTCTCATCAAATGGTCATCAATTTCTCTCTGGGTTGGCCTAATTCCTGAGCTCCAATCTTCTAGGCTAGCAACAACTTTCATCATCAAAGTGCTGCACTTTGAAACCAAAACTTCACCCAATCTCGCACCAACAATGTCCTTCTTGACTGCTGCTCTAGGGGTACTTTGGGTAGCCAACTCGCTGCCCTCCAACCAGCTCTATGACACCTATAATCGTCACTATCAATTCTTCTCCTAAGATGACACTTCACCACCATGAAATGTCATCTACATGGCACCAATAGGCTATTAAAAAATATGATCCAAACTGGTCACTTCATGAAACAACGTTCCTCCACAAAACACTATTGTCCTTTATGTTTTCATATTGTTGTTTGTGACAGTGTTGGTTAGGGCACTTGCTGCAACCCTTAACTCCTTTGATAGTCCCCAAACAACCCTTCAATCAACTGCGACATACCCTTGAAGGAATCCTCCTTGCAACGCTGTTATCTAGGGCATACACCAACCCCCTAACATGCCCTATGTAAGCCCCTGCTGTGGTGTTATGGCCTCCAGTGTAACACACAACAGTCCTGTAGTGAAAAAACCTTCAAATAATGCATAAAAAACTCCTAAACAACAACGTAATGTCCTTTGATCCTTGGCCTAGAAACCTAGCATATCGGTGCTACAACAACTCTATTCTTAGCCCTCAAAAAACCATTATAAGGTCCATAATCTTGCCCAGAAATTGGCCTCCAAACAAACCTCTCCCACGCTGCTCCTTGGCCTTCAATTCAGACTTATTCTCATGCTGTCCCTTGACACTTTTCTTGCTGCAACTAGGGCATCCAAATTTCAGAGCTATCTTGGATGAATGTTACACAAGATGGATGATCCAAATGAATCCATATCACTTCATATTTATACACATATGAAGGCTTAATGTCATGTTTGAAGTGGCACATCCATTGGCTCTCAAGTCGGCCTACTTGACAACCAATAATTACCTAATCAACTTAAAAAATTCATATATCTCTAACGACAACTCGGATTCAGACGATTTTCATTGCATTGGAATCGTCTTTCCAAGAATTATCATCATCATCCATCACATTTCGTAAATCCATCAATGTTTTGTCCCAAATATTAATGGGTTCCAAAACCCCATACTTGGGTCCAAGTCCACAAGCTACTTTTGTGGTGCTTTTCTCTCCAAACCCTGAACCCTAGGGCTTGGAGTACCTTCCAAGCTACAAAAATCAACAATTAATTGGTCTCCATCATCATCTAGGCTCTATAATAGAGTAACATCTATAAAACAATTTCAAGGCTAGGTTCGAGGTGTCTTGGGTCCATTTGGGCACATCATCAATGAAGCCAATGCCTGGTCTTCTTGAGTCAACGTTTTGGCATGTTTAGGTGTAGCAAGTTGCATACAACCATGTGTAGGATGCTCAAAGCCAAATGCTTCTCTCGATAGGGAAACATTAGTATCGTAGTGTCACGTGTACTATTAAAGCTGGGCTAGATGTCCTTTTTATTGTGCTGGAGAGGTGTCAAGCCATCCCTCAAGGGAACTCTACTGCAAGTGATGAACCAAATGAAACATACTCTCAAGATCAAGTGAGGTCAACATCATTAGGGACAAAAACCATTAAAATATCATAGTGGATCATATTCAATGTTAGGGACACAAAAATAATTCACACAAACATCATTAATCCAAATTAGTTTATTATTGTTTGTCATCGATCTTGATGCTTTCACAATGCAAACGGTGGTGAAATTAGCTCATAGGAGCATTTTATCTGGCAGGGTCCAATTTGGCAAATTGGGGTATGAAACCTTTCGAGCATAGTTTGAGGCATTAAAAAATGTGTTTTGGCGATACAAATTTTCCACTTAAGTGTAGCACCCTTTTGCACTATTTTATACATATATACATTTCCAATGACATGAGAATTGCCTTAATTAAAGTCCTTATGCAAAAGTTATGCCATACAAAAGTTAACCTTCATGTTTTTACCACCATAATTCGAAATGATGCCACATTCGTCTCTATTATTCATGGAAAAAGGGCTAACCACGTGATCATCATGAAGAAGATTTTAGAAGAGTCCATATTGTAACTCTAGTTAAGAGTTGAAGTCAAAATTAACCACTAGTAGACTATTGAGCTGTGTGATAATCATATAACTAGGAGGAAAAAGAGGTTCCATTATATTTGAGTGCATTTTGTTTTGTAGATGAGATGAGTAGTTGGAGATTGGATAGGGAGAGAGAAAACAGAGAGAAATTGTGCATCGAAATAGTCCACGAGTCATAGGTATCACTTCTTTGTACTTGCATCGATTTTTCTATTCAAAGAAAGAGTGCAGAGTGACCTCACCTTCCAGTTGGGTTTTCTCCTAAAAGGGTTTCCTAGGTTATAGCTTGTATTAATTTGTGGTTTGAAAGTTTTATTTCGCTGTTATCTATTTTTTTCATAATAATAATTTTCATGCATATGCAACAAATAGTAATTTACAAACCCATAAATCTAATGATAAATAAACCTTCACAACATAAATTTTATCATCTGTTGTGATGAAATTTCTAGTGGAATATCCACATAAATTTAAAAGATCATATTGGTTTAAGAGCAAGTGTTTTTGGGTATACTGAGGGGAGTTTAGGGAATAAAGATATGTTAAGCTAAAAGTCATAAAACCCCTTTCATGGTCAAAGAATCTATGAATAACTCTCATGATCTTGTAGAGGAGAGGCTTGGATGGATAAAAGCACAAGTCGCAGATATAAAATGTAATGTGATCCTTCTCATGGTGGATATAACTAGTAGGCTTAGGTTATTCAGAGAAGGAGAAGGTTATAATGTGGAGGTTGGATTTGAGGGGAAATCGACAGATTGGGAAGAACCAAAGAGGGAGTGAAGATACAAATATTGTTCTCAGTAGAATGATTCCGCACAAGTATGCTCAACTCCCTACCTCACAAGCCTGCTATTAGCCAACAGTCAACCAATTTCCACTGCTTGCCAAGCCCCAGTTTCCTTGCGTAATTCCTAGGATGAATAATCCATATTCAATGGGAATTCATGCTTCCAAAATTGTGCAATCCTAAATATGTCATCTTCTTGATTTCATGCATGATATTTACAACTTAGTAAATCATATAACTGATAGTACATTGTCCTTGGACTGTAGTTTCAACTGGGTCTTTCTCAGAACTGACATGCACGAGTTTTCGATAGGTGAATCTTCAGTTATCTGGAGTAGCACTTGTGGATGCACCAGTGCATTAACTGATTACTAATCCTCTACTATTTCAACAAACGATTAGAACTAGTTTAACTATCTATAACTCAGTAAACTGAGTTATCTAATTACAACTCAATCTAAACTCATACTGGACTCCTAAAATTTAGGGAAAACACTTACATGACTTTCAAAATACTTCCAACTCAAAATTCCTAAGCTAATTAAGTTAATTAAATGTAATTAACTATTTATAAGTTGCTATGAGAATAGAATTCAATTTTAATACATAGTTTAATTCAAGGAAAAATTAAAATGGAATTTCTTGTTGCCATTTCTCAACACTCCCTCTCAACAAGAAAGGGATTATCTACTACCCCAATACTGTCTCTATGAAACTCGAATTTACATGTTGACAATGCCTTTGTCAAAATGTCGGCATCTTGCTCCTCTGTGGGAATTTACTCTAACAACATGATCCACCTCAATACACAATCCCGTAGATGATGATATTAGATATCAATGTGCTTGGACCTATTATGAAAAACTGAATTTTAAGAGAGTTTGATACAACTATGATTATTGCAGTAAATCACAGTTGGATCCATATGCTAACTAAATAAACCAACTAGGATCTTCCTCATATAGATGGCCTCACATGATGCATGATTCATAGCCATGTACTCTGCCTCTACTGAACTGAGTGCAACTAATCTCTGTTTCCTGTTGTACTAAAAAACTGCCACTGACCCAATACTAAAAAACCTTCCTGATATGCTTTTTTTGTTGGATGGACTCCCCAACCAATATTCATTCATGAAGCCTTGAAGCTTCACTCCCTCTGTTCGTCTGTGCCATAATCTGTACTGAGTAGTGCCCTTGAGGTATCTCAATACTTGCTTTTTCGCCTTCCAATACATCTTGGTAGGCCTAACCATCACTTGACTAAGCTAGTTAATTTCATAGCATAAATCTGGTCGTGTGTTCACCAAGGACATGAGTGAACCCACAATCTACCTATAAACAGTAGCTTCCACTACCTCTCCTAAAGTAGCATCCTTCTTCCTCTAGTTACCATCTAGAGGAGTCTCCATAGGCTTGCAGCTCTCCATGCAGAACCTCTTGAGTATGTCGTTGGCATAATTTCCTTCAGACACAAAAAACTCCCCATTACCTTGCCATACTTCCATGCCTAGAAAGTAATGCATGAGCCCCAAGTCCTTCATCTCAAAATCTCTTGCAAGGTACTCCTTACAACATTTGATCAGTTGATCATCACTTGTCAGTAGGATATCATCAACATAAAGTACAATGGTCAACAATTTACCTTCCACCACTATGTGGTACAGGTTCGCATCCGATTCACTCTTCTTGAAGCCCAACTCGGTGAATTAGTTATCTATCCTAGTGTACTAAGCATGAGGCACTTGCTTCAGCCCATACAAAACTCTCTTGAGCCAACACACATGTGACTCATGGTTGAAGGTTTCAAAACATTTAGGATACTCTATGTACACCTCTTCTTCAATCATTCCATGAAGGAAGGATGTCTTTACATCCATCTGATGTATCTTCCAACCCATCTACATTGATAGTTCCACTATAGATATGATTGACGAGTACCTTGTAACAAGAGAAAATGTATCATCATAGTCAATCCCCTCTACCTGTGAAGAGCCACTAGCCATAAATATAGCCTTATGCTTCTCCGCACTGCCATATGTAGCTTGCTTTACCTTGTAAAGACAATGAGAGCTCACCATAGACTTATCCTCCATTCTTAGGACCACATCCCAAACATTGTTACGAACTATGGAGTCATACTCCTCTAGCATGGCATCAACCCAAACTGGCTGCTGCACTACTTCCTCAAAGGAAGATGGCTCTATCACAACACATCTGCTCATAAGAGCCATGTATCAAGTGTACCTGTCAAGTGACCTCCTTTGTTTGCACTGTGATGTGGGTGCTCCCACATTCTCTCTAGCATCCGACAAAAATAAATCTGCCTTGCTTGTGCGCTTTCACCCATCTCTAGAAGACTCTCCCTGAGTGGACGTCAGCACTCTAGATCCTTTTCATGTGGCTGCTCCACATCAATCTGAGGCTCCTCAACCTTAGGAACTAAAATCTCCTCAACCGAATGTAGCTGAAGCTCCTTCTCAAGGGAAAATCACATGGCCTTCTCCTCATCAAATCTTACATCCCTACGAACCACTATCATCCTGCTGGTTGGTAAGTACACTTGATAGTTGTGAGGTGTATTAGTGTACCCAAAAAATATCCCCAACCCTACTATCAGCTCAAGCTTCTTTTGTGCATATTTGGTCACATGGAAATATACTGATGACCCAAAAATCTTGAAGTGACCAACATCTTACCTCTTACTGGAATAAGCCTCCTCTGGTGTCTTCATCCCAAGTATTCGATGTGGGCTACGGTTATGGACATAAACCACTGTGTTACATGTGTTAGCCCAAAAGTGTAGTGGAGCCCCATGCTCCCTCTGAAAATTACCTGTGCCTAATCCAGTAGCACTATACCTCTTGTCGTCACCCATCTTGATATGTATATGGAGATCATTCTCCTCCAGTTCACTGAATAAATCCTTGTCACCAATCATTTGGAATGAAGCTTCATTGTTTAAGTAACATACACTTCCCATCATTGATGACACCATGCATGTAATGAGAGAAAAGTCCAATTCTAATTGAGAGGCCAAAGCCTCACCCGTCTCTCCTCCTGAGGACAACTTCTTAGAATTATTGAGTGGACAATTTGTAGCAAAATGGCCCAGCTCGTGATAATGAAAGCAATTAAGTTTCGTCATGTCTTTCTTCTTAACTCCATGGAAAGAATATGATTTGGAATGGGAAGATTTCCCTTTCCCCTTCTTCGCTTTAATCACTAAGGCACAATTCTCTTCATCATCAGTCTTTGATGAAGATCCATCCCTTGTGTTCCTCTTGATCTCCTCCTACATCAAATCTGACCATAGTTATTCCCAACATGGCAACTTGTCTCGACCATTGATAGAGTCATGATAACTATGCCAACTCTTTGGGAGTCCCAAAAGATAAGGACTCATTATATCATCCCAAAAGAGAAAGACTCATTATATCGTCCTAAAAAATTGTGATTCCAACACTTCCAAGTTCATCATGACATTGGGTGCACTTGGTCAAGCATTTTGGAATAATCTCACATTTCTCCATTTTGATTTTTCGAAGTTTATCCTTCAGTGCCAATTTCCTTTGGTCATTTCTATTCTGATACAAGTCTGTCAATTATTTCCACATAGCATATGGAGTTTCCTTTCCATGGATACTCGAGAAAATTTGGTCTCAAACTCCCTCAAGGATTATCCGCCGCGCCTTTGCCACACACTTCTTCCATTCAACCAGATTCTGTGCATTCGATGTTGCTAGCTTTGGAATTTCTTGATCAAAAAATTCCTTCAATTTATTATCCTCCAACACAACCTCCATTTTGTCCCTCTAGGCTATATAATGCAAAATGCCTTCCAAGGCATACTCGAGCTGAAAATCGTAGAATGCCATCTGCCAATCCTAAAGTATGTATTGCAAATTCGAATTTCACCTATAACCCAAAAATCAAAACTTCTAAATCTCCTCTAGTATAATGTATTCAGATCCAATACCATGTAGATTTTCCTGTAGATCCACAAGATCATGTAATCTACTAAAAGAAGAAACAAGAATCTACTTCTACTTTCAACCAGCGAAAGCGAATAGATAAATGAAAACAATATGAACAAGAAGAAGACAAATCAATGGAACATAACACAATAAGTTTTCCTTGAGAAATCCAGTGCTCAAAACCCCGCCTCTCTGTATTGCATTAATCAGAAATAGGAGTGAAGATACAAAGCTTGTTGTCACTAGAAACATTCTGCACAAGTATTCTCAACTCTCTACCTCACGAGCCCGCTATTAGCCAACACTTAGCCAATTTCGATTGCCTTCCAAGCCCATATTTCCTTGCACAATTCCTAGGATGAATAACCCATATTTAAAGGGAATTCATGCTTCCAAAACTGCACAATCTTAATTAGGTCCTCTTCCTGATTGCATGCAGGATATGTACAACTCAGTAAATCATACAACTGATAGTACACTGTCCTTTCACTCTAGTCTCGACTGGGTCTTTCTTATAACTAACATGGATGAGTTTCCAATGAGTGAATCTTTAGCTATCTAGAGTAACACTTGTGGATGCACCAATGCAATAACTGATTGCTAATCCTCTACTAGTTCAACAAACAATTAGAACTAGTTTAATTGACTATAACTCAGTGAATTGAGTTATCTAATTACAACTCAATCTAAACTCATACTGGACCCCTAAAATTTAGGGAGAAAACTTACATGACTTCCAAAATATTTCCAACTCGAAATTCCTAAGCTAATTAATTTAATTAAACTTAATTAACTATTTACAAGTTGCTATGAGAATATAATTAGATTTTAATTCACAGTTTAATTCAAAGACAAATTAAACTGGAATTTCTTGTTTCCATTTCTCAATAGTGAGAAAGGCACACGAAGACTTGGAGGTTGGAGTGATATTCTTTGGTGACTATGTGGGACGGTTTCAAAATGATCATAAATTCACAATTTTATTTTATTGGGTATGTAGAGAACTAGTGGATTCATTGACATTCAAGTAGAATTAGGGGAAAAATGTACATGAGTACACCAAAAAGTTTAGAAACATGGATATAATGCTAGATATCTCTCTAAAGAACCTAGACATACTCCTCAGGTATATAGGGGGTATACATAGCCATATGAAAAAAAAGTGATGTTGTTCAAACCTAGATCAGTGGATAAGGATTTCGTACTGGCACGATATCTAGAGAACATAGGATAGAAGAAAGGGAAATCAAGTGGGTCAATTTAGGAGCACCATAAAGCTTCCAGGTAGGAGAAGAAGTGGAAAGGGGAAGGAAGAGAAGACAACAAATAGAAAACACCAATGCAAATATCCCAACAACCACTACAACCACTATAACATTGGTGGTAATACATAGGAGAAGTGGTGGAAGTTTCACCCAAATCTTAGCCAAAAAAAAAAAAAAAAAAAATTCAATGAAGAAGAATCCAATGGCCACTAATTTGAACAACTAGGTTGAAAGAATCTTGGACATGAATGAGAATATTGTCTATACACTATTGTATAAGGAGGTGAATCTGAGTAGCTTTCAACAATATGAAGAGAAGGACATGATCAAACTCTTCCATATAAAGATACAAATTAAGAAGACAAATATTGATGCTCTGTTTAACTTAGGATCAAAGGAAAATCTCATTGCAACAGAGTTGGTCAACAACTTGGGATTGGAAGTTCATGATAATTCAAGCCCATATCCATTGAGACGGGTAAATAAGGATGCGGAAATAAAGACAACCAAATTATGCAAAATTAGATTTACTGTTAGTGCTTATTATATTGATGAGGTACAACTAGATGCAGTTCCCCTTAATGCATGTGGAGTGGTTTTTGGAAGTACTTGTATGTACATGCAATATGAAATATTCATCTAAATATTCACTAATATTTCTTCATTAAGGATGGAAAATTTCACCATCAATGCGCATAAGGGAAAGTCCAAAATTTTGTTGGTA
Organism: Pinus taeda; assembly: GCA_000404065.3. NCBI lineage: Eukaryota > Viridiplantae > Streptophyta > Pinopsida > Pinales > Pinaceae > Pinus > Pinus taeda. The sequence continues at coordinate 212,580 of APFE030910453.1, read as the reverse complement.
AATGCCAACTAAGCTAAGAAACTGATTAATTATAGAAATAAGTATGTTTTACTATTTTTAAGAGACAATCAATCTATAGAAGACTTAGTGACAACAAATTCATACCTGGAAGGGTGTATTAATAAACATAAACAACAAATGGAATATTTTCTACAGAAAGACATGGATGTGTTTCAAGAGATTAAAGGGCTACCACCCAAGAGGGAGGTGGAGCACAAGATCTAACTATCGCTAGATTCCCCTTTTCCAAACATTGGATTGTATAGGAAATTCATTATAGAAGTGAGGTGAAGAAGTAGTTGTAACAACTACTGGAACATGGTGTCATTCAACCAAGTATCTTATCATGTGGGTCACCCATCATCATTATGCCAAGGAAGGATGAGACTTGGTGGATGTGTATTAATTATAGAGCATTAAACAAAATTACATGCGAGAACATGTGCCCTTTGCACATGATAGGCGATATGTTGAATTAATTGTGGTAAGCCAAATATTTCATTAATATGGACTTAAAGTTTGGATATCACTAGGTTCTAGTTAGAGAAGGAGATGTCTAGAAGACCGCCTTCAAAACCAGACAAGGTTTGTATGAGTGGTTAGTCATGTTTTTGATATTATACAATGCACTATATACATTTATGAGGTTAATAAATGAGATACTAAGTCCTTTTATAGATTCATTTGTTATTGTCTAATTGGATGATATACTCGCATACAATTCTACTTGGGAGGAACATATCTCACATTTGATGCAGGTGCTATAGACATTAAAGAAGATTTGGAAAATTTCAAGAAGTGCAAGTTTGCACAATAGTATTTGGTGTATCTAGGGTAGGTGAGAGGTGGGGGAGAGCTGAAGATAGATCCTTCCTAGATGGATACCACCATGAAGTGACCAATTCCTACTAATGTTTATGAAGTCAAGATTTCTTTTTGCGGAAGCACATTACCTGAGAAAATTTATATCCTTCCTTTCAGTAGTAGTAGCACCATTTCATGCCATAACAATAAGTGGCAAGAATAAAGGGTTGTGAGAGGGCCTTTGAGGAGTTAAAGAAAAAGATCAGTTAAGCACCAGTTATAAAATTATTAATCTTGTAATAGCCCTTTGGAGTGGAGACAAATACAATTGGGTATACTATGGGAGCGGTATTGATGCATAGGGAAAGAAATTTATGCTATCATTCTGAAGTATTTCATGGGGAATTTCTAAAATACCCTACCTAAGACAATGAACTCCATGTGCTGTTGAAAGATGTGAATAAGTGGAAACACTATTTGATCAAAAATGGAAAAATAATCCACATAAATCACTTACCACTACAATACTTGCAGGCCCATTGTAAATACAAAATACAAGGCATTATAAGTCGATGGGATTTCTACAACAATTTTATTTAGTGATACAATATAAAAAGGACAACACAAACAGGTTTGCATACATCCTTTCAAGGCCATCCACATTAAATATCACAACTTTGGGAATTCTGATGTAGATGGATCCATTCACCCATAATGCATACAAAGAGGAATACTAAGAGGATGATGACTTTAAGGAGGTGTTTCTACAGTTGCAAAGCCAAAGTTATGTGAAAATGATGACAACAAAGTTAACTACTATCTCTAGGATGATTTACTCTATAATATGGATGAGTTTTTGGAAGTACTTGTATGTACATGCAAGATGAAATATTCATGTGAATATTCAACCAATATTTCTTCATTAAGGATGGAAAATTTCACCATCAATGCGCATAAGGGAAAGTACAAAATTTTGTTGGTAAGTGCCAACTAAGCTAAGAAACTGATTAGTTCTAGAAAGAAGTATGTTTTACTATTTTTAAGAGAAAATCAATCTATAGAAGACTCAGTGAGAGAAAATTCATCCCTGGAGGGGTGTACTAATAGACATAAACAAAAAATGGAAGATTTTCTACAGGAATACAGGGATGTGTTTCAAGAGATTAAAGGGTTACCGCCCGAGAGGGAGGTGGAGCACAAGATCTAACTATCGCTAGATTCCCCTTTTTGAAACATTGGATTGTATAGGAAATTCATTATAGAAGTGAGGTGAAGAAGTAGTTGTAACAACTATTGGAACATGGTGTCATTCAAACAAGTATATTATCATGTGGGTCACCCATCATCATTATGCCAAGGAAGGATGAGACTTGGTGGATGTGTATTAATTATAGAGAATTAAACAAAGTTACACGCAAGAACATGTGCCATTTGCACATGATAGGTGATATGTTGGATTATTTGCGGTAAGCCAAATATTTCATTAATATGGAGTTAAAGTTTGGATATCAATAGGTTCTAGTTAGAGAAGGAGATGTATAGAAGACTGCCTTCAAAACTAGACAAGGTTTGTATGAGTGGTTAGTCATGTTTTTGATATTATACAATGCACTATATACATTTATGAGGTTAATAAATGAGATACTGAGTCCTTTTATAGATTCATTTGTTATTTTCTAATTGGATGATATACTTGTATACAATTCTACTTGGGAGGAACATATCTCACATTTGATGCAGGTGCTATAGACATTAAAGAAGATTTGGAAAATTTCAAGAAGTGTGAGTTTGCACAATAGTATTTGGTGTATCTAGGGTAGGTGAGAGGTGGAGGAGAGCTAAAGATAGATCCTTCCTAGATGGAGACCACCATGAAGTGACCAATTCCTACTAATGTTTATGAGGTCAAAATGTTTGCTGGGGAAACACATTACCTGAGAAAATTTATATCCTTCCTTTCAGTAGTAGTAGCACCATTTCATGCCATGACAATAAGTGGCAAGAAGAAAGGGTTGTGAGAGGTCCTTTGAGGAGTTAAAGAAAAAGATCAGTTAAGCACCAGTTATAACATTATAAAACTTGTAATAGCCCTTTGGAGTGGAGACAAATGCAATTGGGTATACTATGGGAGCAGTCTTGATGCAGAGGGAAAGACATTTATGCTATCATTCTGAAGTATTTCATGGGGAATTTCTAAAATACCCTACCTAAGACAATGAACTCCATGTGCTGTTGAAAGATGTGAATAAGTGGAAACACTATTTGTTTATAAATGGAAAGATAATCCACATAAATCACTTGCCACTTCAATACTTGCAAGCCCGTTGTCAATACAAAATACAAGGCATTATAAGTCGATGGGATTTCTACAACAATTTTATTTAGTGATACAGTATAAAAAGGAAAACACAAACAAATTTGCATACATCCTTTCAAGGCCATCCACATTAAATATCACAACTTTGGGAATTCTGATGTAGATGGATCCATTCACACATAATGCATACAAAGAAGAATACTAAGAGGATGATGACTTTAAGGAGGTGTTTCGACAGTTGCAAAGCCCAAGTCATGTGAAAATGATGACAACAAAGTTAACTACTATCTCTAGGATGATTTACTCTATAATATGGATGAGTTATGTGTTCCTAAATGTAAGTGACTATAACTGATTAAAGAGGCTCACACCTCCAAGGTTGTAGGGAACTTTGGCATAGGGAAGGAAGGGGACAATTTGCAGAGGAATGTGTATTAGCCAAGATGCAAGAGCATGTAGCTATGTTCAAAATAAGATACATGCTTTCTCATACTAATATGGCTAGTAATATAAAATAAGGTCTATATCATCCCTTACCTAAACCCACTTGTCCTTGGGAAAAAATTTCCATGGACTTTATAAGAGTTTTACTAACAACTAGAAAGGGACATGACTACCTATTTATGATAGTTGGCAGGTTCAACAAGGTGTGTGTTCTAATTCCCTACAAAAAGACCATCAATGGGCAAGAAGGGTGCACTTTGGGATACCAATGAGCATTGTTTCATACAGGGACAAGATTTCTTACTGCATTTTGGACTACGTTGTGGGAGGATATGGACCCAAAGTTGAAGAGGTTTAAACATTTCCATCCATAGACATATGGAAAAAAAACTAGACAACAAGACTTTGGTGCAACTTTTGAGGGTTTATAATCAGAAGCATCATAAGAATTTGGAAAAAAACATGTTTTATATACAACACTCCCATAAAAGAGTATTCCACACATTTATTGGTAAGTTCCCATTTGAAACTTGATTTAGATATTTTTCACCTTGACTTTTGAATATTGCATATGGGTAATAAGGAGGAGTGAAGGAGTATTTGATGGGGGATGCCTTAAGGGCATATTTTTTTTTGAGAAGATCAAGAATATCCCTATATAGGTACATGATACACTACAAAAGTCATAAGAAAAATATAAGGCAAAATATGATCAAAACAAGATAAAAAAGTCGTTCAAGGGGGAGAGTAAGTATGGTTACATTTGAGTAAGGAGAGGTTACAAGGTCCTGGTAAGAAAATCAAGGCTCTACGATATGGTCCTTTGAGATACTAGAAAATGTGGGAGATAAAACCTATAGACTTAGTCTAACCCCATACATATGCATTTTGTCAGTGGTGGATGCAAAGTATCTAAAAATCTATGATCCTTCCATGTTAGATTAGGAAGAGGAACAAGTTCTATCTTATATAGAGTATTTGTCACTAGATGCTCAAGCAGAGTTGACAAGCATACCATTTTTCAAAAAATGCCCAGAATGAAAAGACATGGGAAACATCACCATTGGTAGATTAGGTTGAAAGGAAAACTTTTAGGCAAGGCTAAATGGTACACCCAAGAGGTGGAGGAAAAATTTCCTCACCTCATTTAATAGAATTTTTTGGGGAGAAAAAACCTCCAAAAATGAGGTGAGATCCATATTGGATCGCTATATCATTTTTCATCCATCTTGACACTTTTAGACTGAAAAAAATAGAGGATTAAACTCACATGACCTTTTTTACCTATGGTACTCAATTTGGCAAATTGGGGTATAAAACCTTTTGCTAGCAATTCGGGGCATTAAACATAGTTTTCTTTGGGGGTAAAAATTTTCTTCTTAAGGGAAACACCTTTTAGTTCTATTCTACACACCAATAGGAGTTCGTATGCAAAAATTATGCCACTTGGAAGTCAACCTTCCTGTTGTTACCACCATAATTCGGGAGCATGCCATGTTGGACTCCATTATTCAAGGAAAAGTCCCTATCCACATGATCATGATGAATAATACTTTATAAGGGTTCATATTTCAACTCTAGTTAAGGGTTAAAGGAGTCAAACTTAATTACTAGTAGGCTACCGGGTTGTGCTTTAATTAGGCCACTAGGAGGAAAAATGGGTTCCATTCTACTCTAGTGCATTTTACTCAATAGACGAGCAAATTAGCTTGAGATTGGATAGGGAGAGTGAAAATATAGAGGATTTATGTATTGTAGCAGTGCACAGGCTGCAAGCCTCACTTATTTGTACTCACATCCATTTTTCTATTCAGAGAAGGAGAGAGGACAAACCTCACCTTCTAGTTGGGTTTTCTCCCAAAAGGGTTTCCCAGGTTATATATTGTATTAATTTGTGGTTTGTTAGTTTTATTTCACTCTTCTCTATTTTTTTCCTAATTATAATTTTCATGCATACAAAATAAACAATAGTTTACAAATCCAAAAATTTATGAAGTAAACCCTTTTAGTGTATATTTCAGATTATAATAACTTTATCAAATATGTTGTGAAAAAATGTCCAGTGGAATATCCATAGAAGTTTACCATCACTTATCATCAAATGTATTTTTAGCTCATGATTTGCAAGCAAGTTACCACATTTAGGGATGATTATGCAATTATCCTTATTAGGTGCTTCCAACTCTTATGGAGAAGAACATTTCATGGGTTGACCCATCAATCCATAAATAAATGTGATAATTGTGGTCATGGAATGGGAAAGTATTCAAGAAGGATGGCCCTTTGAACTTCTACGAAGAAATTCAAGGTGAATATGAACTCTAATGGTTCTAAAACCTCTACCAATGGACTCAAAAGGTCGAAGACAACAAAATTAGGCTTTTGAATCACCAAAAACAGATGAATATAGCCCCTAAACAGCTCAAGCACTGAAATGGCTCTAATGGCCAAGAAAGCTTCCTTGAAGAAATTTGAGGTGATGAATGCCTCAACAAGAATAAAACGCTGTAGAAATGGACTCAGAACACTGATTACAGTCAGGAATGACCTTCGTTTCACATTCAATGGCTGCACACATCCCAATGAAACTCCCCAACTGATATGGCCCTAATGGCTCCTAGAACTTCCTCGAAGCAAAATCACCTACAAATGACCTCTGTTGGCTATGAAACCTATGCCAATGGATTCAAAATGTCAAAGAGACCCAAAATCTAAAAAAAACTCATCTCAAAAGACCTTTCCTAGCCAAAGTTATGGCCCATTTACTCAAACTGCCAGTTTTCCCCTAAAAAACTCCAGTTAACTTTAGTTATGGGCCAGATAAGTCTGCCAAATATGGTAGGACCGCCAAATATGGCACCACCACCAAAAGGAATGCCAGTTAACTGCAGTCACATTATTGTTTGGTCACATGGGTGGTTAACCACCTTGGATTTTGTGCTGACCATTGGGTTTTAGCTCCTGGTTCCTGAGCGCTTGGTCATATGGGTAAGGGCGCTGGCCCCCTTTTTGGCCCGCCTGAACACATTCAAACTTTATAAATATATTGGCCCGCAGCCCTCACAAGACCCACTCTTGTGGTTAAACAGTAATTCATTGTGCTGTTATGTGTGAGGTCGTGTGTTCAATCCACGATCTGCCCAAAAATTTGAAATGCACCCAAACATATGCTGTCGTCACCCTGGGCTATGTGGTGGCCTTTGGGCTTGCCACGTGGCAGCATTCCATTGGCTTCCAAAAACAAAATAGTCTTAGAATATTTTAAGAATATTCCCAAAAATATTCTACAAAATATTCCCTAGAATATTCTAAGGAATATTTTATGGAATATTCTATTTATTTATTTATTTATTTTTTAAATTCAAAAAATGGAGGATATTGGGCGATTTTAAAATTGGAATAACTTCTGCATACGGAGTTCGTTTTTTGAACCGTTTGCTGCACCAAAATCAGAAAGACACGACCTATCTGGTTGTTCAGGTTCCAATTCAAACTGAGCACTTTCAAATTTGAGCATTTTCCCTAGCTCAGACTTGAGCTCTTGATACACCTCCTAGATGAGAGGCTTTTGGTCCCTAAAAGCTTACTGAAATGCTGAACTGAACTGTAGTACAGACAATGAGAGAATGAACATCCTTTTCTCTTCAGCCCTTAAAACATTTTCTTTGCATGGAAAATGACTTTGAACCACAAATGGAAATAAATTGACATTTCCCTTCTTGAATGTGCTTGTCCTCCTGTCCACAACTGTCTTTCTTGCACTCACATAGAAATTTTCTGGCGAGAAAATTACAGAATGAAACTGAACAATGTTGCCTTGATCAATGATCTAAGGTGGCTGAAAACAAACAAGATATTACAACATAGAATACACGCATACATCCAAAATTTACATATGTACAAAAGGAGTACGTCTTACCGTGTCAAGAAGTCCATCCACTTCTCACCAAGCCACTTCTATGACAACTTTTTCTGCTACAACTTTTCCTCATGTGAAACTTCCCTTTCCACATCAATAATGGAATCTGCGGTTCCACCTTTGCCAATCTTCTCGTCCTCTTGTTGCATGTGTGTGGGACGACGAGTTGGATGTAAAGTCCAACAATGAGAGACAACATGTTCCTTCTTTTGGAAAAAAGTGCAAATCTTATGCATCTTCTTTGAGGGTAGCCTTTGCTTCATTTGTTTCTTGTGTGCTTTCTTCCTCATCCAGCATCTCGAAACATGATGGTTAAATTGACCACAATATGTACAAGAAATGTTTCTTCCATTAAAGCATGTAAAATTTTCATGCCTTGCAAAAACACAATCAAATTGATCATGAGAAGATGTATACCTCTTGTGCTGCTTTGCATGTTCATCCTTTTTGCCTCCATGAGGAGATGAACTAGTAGAGGCTCCAGTTTTCAATTGTAGACTAACATCATCATTCTTGTCTTGAAAACTTCCTTGAATTGCATGCTTGTCATAAGCTACACGTCTACCATCTTCTTGTTGCAACAAAGGCTTAAAGCAATGGCAATCATTTTTGAAACAAATTTGACATATTTGCCTCATGGAACTTGGAAAAAAAGTTCTCTTTGAATTAGCGTCACATGCCTTCATGGTTTTTGAGTCTTTGCCATTAGATTGCACATAACCAAGTTCAAGATTCTTGTGTCTTTCCTCAATAGAAAGTGGTTCAATCATGCCTCGTAATCCTTTGCTTTCATAACCCATATTAATCATTAACTTGGATCCTACTCCCCTTGTATGCTTTTCAAAAGATCCAACGCATCTTTCTAAAAAACTGAAGACAAATCAGAATGGATTACCTCTTTCTCACGCATGTTCTTGGTCAAAGCCTCTTGGGCTTGCTGAAGCTACAGCTCCATATCATGCAATATTTTAAGAATTTCTTCCTTATCCTACTTCATGGACAACAATTTCTCATGAAGCTCTATGCTTTCTCTTCTATCCTCAAACAGGATCAACACCATATCCTTCAATATAAGGAATTCACGCTTCATATCCTCATCGAAGAACCTTGTGAAGGAGGAAACTTCACTTGATGAAGTTGTCATTATAATGTCAATGAACAAATTAACTTCAACAATGTTCTTAAAGCTTTTCAAAACAAATGACAGTTTTTTTCACCCAAATGTCTTTACAGCCATCACATATTTAAGCAGCCAAAAACACACAAATCAAGTGAAAATCTTGTTCAAGCAACCAACAACAAATCAACTCAAGTGAAAATCTTGGAGTGGTTTTGAGTTCCTTTTGGGGTAAGGAAAATATCTTCTATTCCTTTTTGTATTCTCCAAGACTTAACTAAACAGTAGCTATCCCCAAAATTCAGCAAACTCAAACAACAAGCAGTTTGCATAATAGTATAGAAGTCAATCTTCTACACTGCTTTAAAACACCTTTCAAGATATACAATCAAGCTATTGTGATGTCAATCAAGCAAACCAAGTGCTCTGATACCAACCTGATATGAAAATGGAATGTACTTGAATAAAGAGTGCAAGGTATCCATTTCCAATAATTTTAAATGTGCATATAACTCCAAGGTTAACTCTGAAAATGTGATAACTTCTTATTTCTAATACAGAGATAGACTGTAGGAGCATTTACCAGATATGTCACCTCTAAAGAGAGGATGAGATCCAGAGGCTACCTAGCCCTCTACAGGCTCTACCTAAAGAAATAATATATTTGATTTGTTTAGTATGAGATCATCAACAAATAATGAAACAAAAATGATGAAGCAGTTCACCCCCCTGGGATACATCTGCTGACCAAGCCTCCCAAAATGGGCTTGTCCTCCTGTATTAAGAATGCTGCAAAGGCTAATACAAGTAAATAAGTGTCTCTAAAGTCAAATTTTACTGTAGAAACATAATTAGAAGATAGGAAACAACTAAGAATGCTCTTCTCCAAGCACTAAACAGTGAAATTGTACCTTAAATAGTACTTTCTCCAAATGGTCTTGGTGGCCCATTAAACTTCTATGAAGAAATTTGAGGTGAAGATTACCTCCAATGGTTCTGAAACCTCTACCAATGGACTCAGAAGGTTGAAGACAACAGAAGTAGGCTTTTGAATCATTGAAAACAGATGAATACAGCCCCCAAACATCTCAAGCACTGAAATGGCCCTAGTGGCCCAGAAAGCTTCCCTGAAGAAATTGGAGGTGAAGAATGCCTCAACAGGAAAAAAGAGCTGTAGAAATGGACTTAGAACACTGATTACAGTCAGGAATGACCTTCATTTCACATTCAATGGCTGCAAACATGCCAATGCATCTCCCAAGCCCTAGTGGCTCTTGGAACTTCCCCGAAGCAAAATCACCTGCAAACGACCTCTATTGGCTGTGAAACCTGTGCCAATGGCTTCAAAATGTCGAATAGACCCAAAATAAAAAAGAAAATTCATCTCAAAAGGCCTTTCCTAGTCAAATTTATGACCCATTTACGCCAGTTTGCCCCTAAAAAGACTCTAGTTAACTTTAGTTATGGGCCAGATAAGCTCTCCAAATATGGCGGGACCGCCAAAAATGGCATCACCACCAAAAGGACAGCCAGTTAACTGCAGTTACATTAATGTCTAGTCACATGGGTGGTTAACCGTCTTGGATTTTGTGCTGACCGCCAGGTTTTAGCTCCTGGTTCTTGAGCACTCTGTCATATGGGTAAGGGGGTTGACCCTTAGAGGCTGGCCCACTTTTTGGCCCGCTAGAACACATATTCAGACTTTATAAATATATTGGCCCGTAGCCCTCACAAGACCCGCTCATGTGGTTAAATGGTAAGTCTTTGTGCTGTTATGTGTGAGGTCGTGTGTTCAATCCATGATGAGCCCAAAAATTTGAAATGCACCCAAACATATGCTGACGTCACCTTGGGCCACGTGGCGGCCTCTGGGCCTGCCACGTGGTAGCATTCCATTGGCTGCCAAAAATGGAATATTCTAACAAATATTCTGTGGAATATTTCATGGAATTTTTTATTTTATTAATTATATTATTTTTATTATTTTTTTTTTAAATTCAAAAAATGGAGGATATTGGGCGATTTTAAAATTGGAATAATTTCTGCATATAGAGTCCGTTTTTCGAACCGTTCATAGTGCCAGAATCAGGAAGACGAGACCTATCCATTTGTTTAGGTTCCAATCCAATCTGAGCACTTTCAAATTTGAACATTTTCCCTACCTCAGACTTGAGCTCTTGATCAAAGGCACTAGTGGAGAAATAAACATGCAAGAAGGTGAAGGCTCTCAAGAGTGATAATGGAGGTGAGTACGTGTCAAATGAGTTTAAAAATTTATGTGCAAAAGAAGGAATTTGATGACAGTTGACAACACCCCACAACCCACAACATAAGGGGGTGTCCAAGAGGAAGAACGACAACATTGTGGGAGCATCGAGGGCGATGTTGCATGACTAGAGCCTACCTCTGCACTTGTGGGCTGAAGCGTGCAACACAACAATCTATTTGCAGAACATGAGTCCTCATCAGATTCTTGGCATGATCACATCGGAGGATGATTTCTCGGGGAAGAAGCCAAATGTGTCGCACTTCAGGAATTTTGGAGCCTTTGTATATTGCCATGTCTCCAAATATCAAGGAAGAAGCTAGAACCAACAACAAAGTTGGGGGTATTTGTGGGTTACACAGAAACTCCCCACAACTTCCATGTGTATTTTCCATCCCTCAAAATGAAAATCTTGTGAAGGGATGTAAGATTTGAAGAAGACAAAGCCATGCGATTCTCTCATGAGAGGGAGCTTCAGATCCCACTAGAGGAGGAGATTTTAGCTCCAAAGGAGGAGCCTTAGGATGTTGTGGAGTAGCCAAAAGTGTAGGAGCAAAGAGTGGAGGCAACCACTCAAACAAAACCACCCAGAGAAGATAGGAAGAGAACCAGGGAAGTTGAGAGACTTGTGCATGATGCAAGGGAGAATGTGTATGCTCCTTCAAATCAACGCAAGCAGAGAATGCCACCGGATCGGTACACTAGTTACATGGCTCTAATGGTTGAGCTAGTAGATATTAAGCCATCCTCTTTCAAGGAAGAAATAGGGAAACCAGTATGGGTTGATGCAATGGTGGAGGAGAACGAATCCATTATAAATAAAAATGTTTGGGAAGTGGTCCCAAGACCAATATACAAATCAGTTGTGGGTTTAAGATGGATCTTCAAGGTGAAGCATGTGGAAGATGGAATCATAGACAAGTACAAGTCTAGATTTGTGGCCAAGGGGTACTCTCAGGTTGAGGGGACCTTTTCTCCTATAGTAAGGTACTCATCTATCATATCAATTCTTCCTTTGACTGCACAAATGTGGTGGAAGATCCTCCAGATGGATGTGAAAACAACATTCCTCAATGTATTTATTGAGGAGGAGGTGTATATAGAGCAACCAAAATTCTTTAAGACTTTTGATCGAGAGTCTCATGTATGCTAACTCAAGTGAGTGTTATATGGTCTCAAGCAAGCACCCTGTGCTTGGTACACCAAGATAGATAGCTATATCATCGGTTTTGGTTTTAGCAAAAGTGAAGCGGATGAAAAACAATATCATATTTTGGTAGAAGGTAAATTGTTGATTATTGTTTTATATGTTGATGAATTGATTTTGAATGGTGATGAGAAACTGATCAGATCTTGAAAGGAGGAACTTCCAAGAGAGTTTGAGATGAAGGACATGGGCCTCATGCACTACTTCCTTAGATTGGAAGTATGGAAAGGTGACGAGCAACTATTTTTCTCTTAGAGAAAGTATCTCAAAGAGATATTTCAGTGGTTCCACATGGACAAGTGCAAACAAATGGAGACTCTTCTAACGTCCAACTAGAGGAAAGAAGATGCCACTTCAAGTGAGGAAGTGGATGTGATTGTTTACCAATAGTTGGTGGGTTCAATCATGTATCTTGTAAACACACAACCAGATATGTGATTTGCAGTCGACCAACTAAGCCAAGCTATGGTTAGGCCGACCAAATTGTTTTGGAGGGCATCTAAGCATGTTATACAATACCTTAGAGGCACTACCCAGTTTCGACTTTGGTATAGACATATAGAGGGAGTGAAGCTGTATGGCTTAACCGATGCAGATTGGGTAGGGAGTCCATCAGCCAGAAGAGTACATTAGGTGGAATTGTTAGTGATGGGTTTGCAGCAGTTTGTTTGTACAATAAGAAAATATATATGGCACTCAACTCGATAGAAGCAGAATACATGGTTGCAAGTCAAGCAACATGTGAGGCGATTTGGATGAGAACGATACTTGTTGACTTGTTTGGTCAGATTATGGACCCAAATGTGATTTACTGTGATAATCAGAGTTGCAACAAACTCTCTGAAAATCCTGTTTTTCACGATCGATCCAAGCCTATCGATATCCGATATCACCATCTACGAGATTGTTTACAAAGGTGGATTATGTTGTTGTAGTACATTCTGAAAGAGGAACAAGATACTACTATTTTGATAAAGGCCTTATCAAGAGGGAAGTTTGAGTTCCACAAGTGTAGGATAAGGGTGGTTAATAATCTATTTCTTGCTGTGAGGGAGTGTTGAAAATGTAACAAGAAAATCTCAGTTTGACTATGCCTTGGTCAAACTAGAGAAAATTTGAATTTCTATTTCAACAAAAATTTTGGAAATAGATTTCAGTTAATTTGAGTTATTGTCAATTAAAATAGTGCTAACTGTAAGAAGAACTAGTGAAGGTCAAGTTGTGGAAGAGGAACTTTAACCACACTTAGTGATCAACCAATTAATTGATTAATCAACCCAAAATAATTGTTGCATGCAGATAATTCGAGTTACCTAGTTGAGATGGAGATTCCAAGGTAGTGTACTATTAGTTGTAGTATATTCCCATGTGTACAGGTGGTGCTTGCAGTCAGAGGAAGGACCTATAGGAATTTTATAATTCAATAGTGGGAAATTCCAAAATAATAGGGCCCAATTTACCAGAGGAACAACACAAGGAAATAGGAGCTTGGAGGGCTTGAAAATTAGCTAAGTTTTGGCCAGAGTCAGTCAGTCAGGTAGAGGGATAGACTCTACACTTGGAGGGTGTGCTCAAGCTTGAGAAAGCATATGTATTTCATCTATATTCTCTAATTAGCACAATACGTATAGTAAGGAGTTTTGAGCAGTTGCTTCCCCTAGATAAATCTATGTGCATGTGTGATGTTTCCTTTTGCATGTCTATGATTTGTGTTTTATATGGTGAATTAATTTCCACATGTTAGTAGAGTAGTTTCAAGTCTTGTGATTTAGTAAATTTCATGACCAATTTTGAATCTACACATTAATTTCTACACTTAAAAACACTTTTCCCTTTCTGTAAAATATTGTAATTTTGTAGTCAATCTAAGTTGTTCATTAGGAAAATGATTTGAGGGTAGAAGTTATATTAATTTATGGTTTTTTTCCCTAGAAGGAAACCTTTAGTTTATATGAGGGAGTTTTATTGCGCTTGTGTATGATTATTCTGAGAGAGAGAGGAGGCTGTTTGTGAGAGCGAAGAGAAAATTACATCAAATATACTATAGGTTGTATCTATTAATTTTGATAGATAATATAAAAGGAAGGACTGGATGTTTTCCCGTAGATGTAGCCCAAATTGGTTGAACCATGTATATATGTCTGTCTTGTTTTATGCATTTCTTTATTTGTGTTTCCACAATATTTTATGTATTTCATTGCTTCGTTAATTAATTTTTAACAACTAGTATCAGAGCCGAAAGTTTAATGACAACATTGGCCAAACTATATGAAAAAAAATTAACCTCAAATAAGTTATTTCTTATGAAGCATCTATTTAATATGATGATGTTAGAAGGTGGATCTGTTGTTGATCATTTAAATGAACTTAATACAATTATTAGTCAATGAATGTTTTTACGGATAAATTTCGATGATGAAGTTAGAGCTCTAATTTTTTTTGTGCTCATTGCCATAAATTTGGAATGGCTTCGTTATGGCTATTAGTAACTCTATCTATGGATCTAGTACTTTAAAGTTTGATGAGGTTGTTGGTGCCATGTTTAGCAAATAAATGTGATGGAAAAGCTTCGGTGAGACATCAGGTAATGCTTTGACTACAAAGACTAGGGGAAGAAAAATAAAAAGAGGAAGGAGCCTAGGAAATCACAGTAAGTCAAGAGAAGGTAGATCCAAATCCATGTCATGGATAGTGTGCTGGAAATGTGGGAAGAAAGAACACTTGAAGAAATACTGCAAATCTTGAAAAGGAAAAGAAGGAGATGGACAACAAGAGAAAAATCATGAAGCAAATGTGACAGGTGATGTGTTGCAAGATGCTTTGATTCTTTCATTATAAAATATTATTGAAGCTTGGGTGCTTGATTTAGGGGCTTCATTCCATGCTACACTTGATAGGAAACATTTTCATGACTATGCTCAAGGATATTTTGGACATGTTCACTTGGGTGATGACAAACCCTGTAAAATAATTGGAATGGGTAAGGTTTTTATAAAGAAACAAAATGGAAACTAGTATCTATTGAAGAGGTAAGGCATGTTCCATATTTGAAGGAAATCTAATTTCAACTGGGCATTTAGGCGGTGAAGGTTGTGTAACTACATTCACAGACAAAACTTGGAAGGTCACTGAAGGATCCTTGGTAATAGAAAAATGAGAAAAGGTTGGCACGTTGTATTTATGCAATGATATTTTTGATTTTGTTAATTATTTAACCTCCGCATGAGAAGATATGACATTGTGGCATCATAGGCTCAAGCACATAAGTGAGAAAGGGATGCAAAATTTTTACTCAAAAAATTTGTTGCCAGGTTTGAAGCATGTTTATTTGCATTTATGTGAGAATTGTGTTTACAGAAATTGAAGAGAGTCAAATTTGTCAGAGTTGGGAAGGAAAATAAGAGAGAAAAATTAGAGCTTATGCATACAAATATATGGAGACCAGTTAAGGTATCATCTCTTAGTGGCTCTCGCTATTATGTTACTTTTATTGATGAAATAACTAGAAAAAAATTGATTTATTGTATTAAGAATAAATCTAATGTATTTGATACTTTCAAGAAATGGAAAGCTTTGGTTGAGAATGAGACAGGAAAGAAGTTGAAGTTACTCAAATTAGATAATGGAGGTGAATACTACAACAAAGAGTTTGATAAGTACTGTTCAAAACACATAATTCGCAAAGAGAAGACAATGCTAGGAAGTATGCCACAAGAAAATAGTGTGTCAAAAAGGGTGAATAGGACAATCATGGAGCGAAAAAAGTGCATGAGATTGCATGTAGGATTGCCCTTACAATTTGGGAAGATGCTGTAGATACTATTATTTATCTAATAAACAAAGGGCCTTCAAGTTCTTTGGATGGTGGTATTCCAAAAGAGGCATGGACAAGTAAAAAGGTAAACTAATAATTTTAAATACTTCCGGTTGTGAAGCCTTTATCCACATTAATAAAGAAAATAGAACAAAGTTTGAGGCAAAATTAAAAAAAATGTACCTTTTTTGGATATGGTGTTAATGATTTGGTTATTGCTTATATGATTTTGAAAATCACAAAATCATCCCGAGAAAAGATGTCATATTCAATGAAAAGGTCTTGTATAAGGATCAAATGCAAGAAAAGAAATAGGAAAAGGAAAACAAAGAATATGCGGTGCTTGATGAGATCATAGAAAAAATAAAGGTGCCTGAAAAATCATAATGATCAGTAGCCACAACAACAACAGAAACAACCATAACAACAATAGGGACCTCAAACACCTAAAAGTGGTGTTATAAGATCTACCCAGTGTTCCATGGGGACTCGCCCCCCGCAGGGGTCTAGTTTCCTCACTCCCACGTGCTCCGGGGACTTGGGGACAAGTAGGGGACGTTTCCCCATGCTCCCAAAATGGAGGAAACTCAAGGGGACGTGCTAGGGAAATGTTTCCCTTCCCTGAGGGGGCGTTTTCGAAAAGGGGGACGTGGGGGGCGTGGGGGGACGAGAGGGACGAGGGGTTGAGAGGGGACGTGGGGGGATGAGGGGGGACGTGGCACACCTTTAATGCATTAAAAACCATTTTAATTAACTAAACACAGAACTTAATCTTTAATTAAGAGTTAATTAACATTTAGGGTTTTGGAAAATCGTTGTTTCATGTTATTAAACCGGCACCCTGAACCATGAACAACACACTCACAGTCTTTGCAAGTTCGCTAAGCACTCCACTCACAACGTTGGATTTCATTGTTCGGATTCATCATTCCAGAACTCCTCCCTCCCTCTGGTCAAGCGTCCTACAAGCAGCAGCTGACAGCTCCCATCGAGCATCGTGCGAGCAACACCTCCCTTCAAGCATCGTGTGATCAACCTCGTACAAGGAGCAGACTGCTACAACTTAACAGGTTAGTAACAGTTCATTTCATGAGCTTTTGCCACTGCCGCCTGTGTAATTGCGTAAGAATGATTTTGGACAATCATCATAGCGTCTGTCTGAGAGCAGTGTCAACCAAACTTGAGTCTTGACTGTGCTGAAGAGTGTGAGTTGAATGCAGCTCTAAATGTGTACAATATATATATTGTAATCAGTCATGACCCTTTGCAATTCCACGATGGAATCCATGAAACAGAAAAATAAATTCCCTCGCTCTAGAACTTCGTTGTAGTAACTTAAAGTTTTATGTCAAGAACTAGTTTGGTAATTAACAAGCCTCTCAGGTTGAGTCGAAGTGCCAAAAATGACTTATTTAAATATTTTTTACACTAGGTTGGCAAGATCTGAAATACGATTGTTAAGCTATATCAGTCCAATGGGTTAGATCTATGGAAAGACACACATTTTAATTCCACATCCCCAAAAATGGCTTCTTTTGCCACTAAGTTAGCAAGGTCTCAAATTAAATTGCATAGTATATTTAATAAACAGTGCCTGTATCATTATTGATTGTATTAGGAATTGTATACAAAAGGTAAATTACCTAGAAAAAGTCAGTGAATTAATAAAATTTGTTGGAAGTGCAAGCTAGGAAAACCAAGACCTTGAATCGGTTCAATATGGGCTCTCCTCGTTCATGGTGATAGTAGGTTTAGGAAAAGAGCCTACTGTCACATGTTCTGAAAAGTGGATATGACTATTTTGTTTCCAGGAACCAATTAACCACAAGTATGGGTGAAAAATCTGACTTGTAAAAACTTAAAAGATTGCCTCCTTGACTACCATGCGTTGTTTTGATGAGACTTGATTGAAATATAATATTGTTGATATAATAAGACCTTATTGAAATACAGAATGTTAATATTCCACCAGTCACCCAACTACTTTCCTATATGATTTCTCAAAATTCTGCCCTGACATCTAATTTTGATCCCATGAGAACTTAAAGGGTTCAAAATATACATTTGTCATTCGCTCAAAGAAAGAAACCAGAAGGATCTATAAACTGGACATTGGAAACTAACTAAGCAGTCTAACAACATGAAAAGAAGAAAGTAACTTCCACTTACGTGTCTATCATTTTTTGCATGAGATTGCCGATGGAAAAATCTATGGCACAAGGTTATGGTTGTCGCTATGGTTACCTGGGAACTGAATAAACAATAGACAGTCAGCCTATTACTATATTAGGGCTATGGTGACTGGTCTTTACCTGTGGAAAAAACATCCAGGTTCTGTTTAGTCCAAGTTCTAAAAATGATTTCTTTTAGACTTTTTCTCTAGGTTAGCAGTATCTAAAACAAAATTGTGAAGGTATATCAGACCTATGGGCTAGTCCTATGGAAGCATTGCCAAATAGGCTATTCATATATTAATATTATCAGTTGAAAATCTATGGCCTGCCTAACTAATATGTCAAGAAATTAGAAGTCCAGTTTCTCAAAATCATTATACATAATCCACTATAGTTCTGAGTTCTATCTATGTTTAAGTTTTATATTAATAAATTATATTTTATATTTATAAATTTTTAAGACCCTGACGCTCCCCCACGTTTCCTAAAAAATGGTAGGGAGCTTTTGCATAGGCCGCTCTCGCGCCCCCTCGCTCCCTCGCTCCCTTGTCCCAGAACCTTGGTGGAACATTGGATATACCAGGATAAATAGACCCCCTGAATGATACTCTCCTTCATTATATTATGTATTGTTGCTAATTTTGGTGAACCAGAAAGATATGAAGAAGAAATGCATATAGAAACCAGGAAGAAGTTGGAGCAACCCATGGAAGAAGAGATGGACTCCTTGATGCATAACCAGACTTGGGACTTAGTCAAGTTTCCTGCAGGTAAAACAACATTGCAGAATAAATGGGTTTACAGGTTGAAGGAAGAATATTGAGGAAAGAAAAAGTATAAGGTTAGACTTGTGGTGAAGGTGTTTACACAAAATAAGGGTAGTTGGTGCATATTCTTAGCTACAACTATTGTTAGGACTTACAATTACATTGATGTTTACATGCTGTGAGGTCGATGCCCTTTGACCTTGATCAACTTGTAACAATATTATAACCATGACATATTAAAATGTTTCCTTAACTTACAATATGCGTGACAATATATTGTAGCAAATGAAAATCACAACATATAATAAACATTGTTTACAGGTTGGGTAAAATAGAATACATACCGACCCAATAAATAAAATGTTTGGATCTATTTGATTCAAATTGAAAAATCAACAACTCTTCCTCTGTAAATATTGATTTTATGGCACATACAAATACACAGTTTCCTTCACACCCCTTGAATATGCAATTGTGTTGCTTATTTAGGGTCATGAGCTATGTAATATTTATAAACCTTGCAATATTCCTTGTTGCTTTTGACCTTCCATGAAAATCATAGTTGCACCTTTATTGTGATCATTGTATTTTAGTTGTATGTAATTTGTGGACATGCCATATCTTCACATAATTTTGGTATATTGGATTAACCGTACCCAATCATTGTGGATGTAACAAGGTCTGATATACTCCATCAATTCAATTAATTCACCATAACATACCTTTACAGCATCCATGGAAAATAGCCCCAAACCATGTAATGACAATGGGGCAATGTGGTATATCCTTTCATTGACAGAAAAAATTAGTGTTTATTTCAAGAATATCCTTGGGTACCCATTAATTCAGAATCAAATCTTTGCTGCAACACAAAACTTCAGACATATCCAAATCTTGCCATACACAAAAAATCACACGTTAAGACACTATCAATATAAATCAAATCATCTCATAATCATGATTGTCATCTCAGATCTATTGGATATGATCCATCATCAAACTACCGAGTGCATACATAGTTTAGAAAAAGCAAAGCATCAATAGCCCATTACATGCATATTTTCTTCAAATCTAACTATTCATAAGATTTCCATCACTTGCACACACACTGCCATTTGGATCTTCATCTCCTTATATAGTTTATCCCTTATCCAATACCATAGGTCAAAACCATACTCTAGCCGATGATTTTCTCAGATGGGCTCAAAACATCCGTTACTAGGTTCAATACCACAGGGCAATACCATGCTGAGGACCCTTGGTATTTAGAATACCATGGTACGGAAACTGTACGCGCCTTTGCTTCTTCATACTCGCGTGTGTACGCAACTTTTCTTAACTGAACCCATGTATGCTTCTTGAACTTTCAACTTTAGCATACCTCTACCTTTGATCTGCTATGCCTTTGTCACACCTCTGCCTCTGCACTGCTATGCCTTTGTCATATCTCTGTCACATCTGTAAACACATTCCTACTTATATTTTCAACAAGTAAGTTTCCATCAAGAGACAAATCATCAAGTAGGTTGCCATCAAGGACAACACAATTCATAATGTCAACAAAATTTGCAAACAAAAGAGATTTCTCAGGAAACTAGGGTATCAACGCTAAAATGAAGAAATTCAAATCTTTGTTTTATATTACGCATAAATCCTCCATGTCAGCAAAAAGGGTAATCATTTCTCAAACACGCTTGGTTAGTTTCAAAGGGAAAAATCACATGATAAAAAGATAGTTTCTGCCGTTGAGAGGTATGTGAGTTTAAATTTATGATTGAAGGGTTAAATCTATTGGAAGTTAGCTTATCATAATACATGACCTGACATGTTTTTAAATGAATTACCACATATAATTAAAATCACCTGTATGTTTGATGATCATTATTGTTTGTGCTAAAAATTGCTCGATTTTTTGAGTTTCTCATTGGGGATCAAGGATCGAATCTCGATTCTCTCTTTCTACGTGTTCGTTAGGTTACGAAAGAGCAATGGGAAAAAATTGAAAGTTGAATAGGAGTGAGCTAAAATGGTCAGATCTTCTTGAGATCTACCCGGGGATCCAACAATAGTTTCAATAGGAAATATAGGAATAATTCTTCAGGCGGTGCACTGTTTTTACGATGAAGTGGCATGGATGTTTTCCTAAGGCTTTGATGGAAAATGAGTATAGGATGGAGGAATTTATTTCTAGGTGGTAGAGGAATTAATCTATGAGGTTACAAGTCTTCCCACATACGGAGAGAGCTACTGGTTCAAAAATACTAAAGAAAACAAAAGTTTCCAAGAGGGGAACTCCCATGGGGACTAGAGAAAGTAAGAGGTAGAGGATGGATGAGTTGTATGTTTTACTGGAAGCAACTAATACCCTCAACTAAGAGGTTGATAACTATCTTTTTCAGTTTTTATATTTCACTATCAGAGTGATTTATTTTATCAAACAACTGTTAGCATATAAGCATAGGAAAGCGCAGGAGATTGTTGATATTTTCATTATCAACTCATTTTGCAGAAATCATTGATATTTTCATTATCAATGTATTTTGTAGAGAAACATTGATATTTTCATTGTCAGCATATTTCGGAAGAACAACTTGAACAGAAACACTGACAATCGTCCCCTAAGCGAAAAACATTAGTTTCGACAGCTAAAGGTTGACAATGACGTTATCAGCAAATTGCAGCAGGAAT
This sequence comes from Pinus taeda, assembly GCA_000404065.3. Classification (NCBI taxonomy): domain Eukaryota; kingdom Viridiplantae; phylum Streptophyta; class Pinopsida; order Pinales; family Pinaceae; genus Pinus; species Pinus taeda. Next base: position 191,063 of record APFE030910453.1, on the reverse strand, counting down.
AACCGGGAAGATAGGGGCAAAACAAAATCCCATTTTTGAAGGATGACAAGGCATGGAAGAGTGAGGGAAGCACAACCATGATACATTTTCTTACCCCCATTTTCAACATAATTTTCAGCAAGTTTTAATTTTGAAAAACTTGATATGTTTAAAGATATTTTCAAATGCATGTACCTAGGAGATTTATACTTCTATTATTGGATTACTATGATTATTTTTGAGTTACAAACACGTTTAAGCTATTTTATTATCTCTATAAGCAAAGGAAGTAGAATAAATAAGGGTTGGAGTTTATTTGAGATATACCATCCCATGTGTATATTGATCAAATTTTAAGGAAAACAATATTCATGAGCAGTTTACAGAAATTCTCGTGTTATGATTCCCTATCTGTCTTTTCTTCATTTGATACTTCCTCATGTCTGAAATATTGAGTGTTTGAAATTGAGATTCATATGTTTATGCTCATTTTTTTAATTCTCGGGCATTTAATAAATGTTGTTCACTTAACCATTGCACTAATTTCCTTCATTTTCTTCCAAATTCCTTAAAGTGTCAAAGGAATTATCACTACCATGCTGTTGTGTTTTTCTCATTGAAACTATAATTATATAAAGCCTGATTAGGTTAGACTTCATGCCCAATGGTAGTATTCTCACAAAGGCCAACCGAATTCAATCATTCTTCAATAAATGTAGCCATAGGACTCAATTGCAAACCTTCTACTACAATGAACTTGAGTAGTTGAGTTTAGGGAGGGATCCCTCTCCAAGTTGAAGGGCCAAATTTCAACCTCAAAGAGGTTCAATATTACTTTAGATTTTTTTCTGCAACCAGGGTTTTTTTTTCTAAGAGATAACATGTAGGATTTAGAAAAAGAATAATATTCCTAGTTATGAAAACTGCTTTTGTAAAAATATTACTCGTATTTAGTTACACAAAGTACTGTAGTGGAAAAATAAAAAGAAAAGCATTAATATATTGAAATTTAAGTGTATTACATAGAATATCGAACTACATAAGGAATACATAACATATATATACAAGTTATTACAAACATAGAATATTTAAAAAAAATTTGCTAGTAAACACAAGGATTATGTACATGATATGATAAACTCATATATTCTATATGGTTACATTATTTTGATATATTTATACAAATGTGTTTTTATAGAGATAAACATAGCTGAGTATATGTTCGTATAAATATCAACATATTTGATTTGATATAGAAAAGTTAGAGCGGTAAGAACTAAACATCTATATTTTTCAATAAGCTTACCAAAATAGCTAAGAGGAATTTAATTAAAGATTGTATAAAACAAATTTAAAATACTGGTATATTTTCATAGAAGAAAAAAATCATTTATGTCTAAGAAACACGATGGAGAAGATAAAGGTAAATAATATAGAAGAACATAAGAAAAAATTATGTGTAAAGTGCTTCAATGTATATAAACAATACTAGCTTGAATACAAAGTGTGCATCACTATATATATATATATATATAAACTTTTATAAAAGAGAATTTACAGTGCATGTACTACTGATTAATTAGGCATCATTTCCTATTAGCATAACCAATAAAAAATTTCCCAAGAAAACAATATTCCTATGGTACTTGAATTAATGAAAAAAAAGATGAAACTGGTAAGTCATTAGACATTTTCTTTGTTGCGAAAGCAATAATTCTTCCATGAGAACTCAAATAAAATTGAGTAGTTTTCCAAATTGGAGGAGCAAAATTTAACCATGAGTCAAAGTAGGGTAATTCCATGTGTGTCCTCAAGCGTTTCCCAAGTATAGGTTAAATGAAAGAAGTACTTATAAATGAACATTAACAGAGTAATCATGAAGGTCAATATTGGTTAAATTAATGACTACTAATAAAGAAGAGACAAAGACTATAAGTCTTTAAAAAACCAAAGAAGAATTTACCTTTCTAAATGACAAAGTACTCTACTACCTTGTCTGATACAAAAACAAGAATTGAAATTATCAAAAAATGAAAAAAAAAACTAGATGTTGCTTGCGAAAATAATTCTCAATATGCCTTGCAAAATTTAAATGGAAAATCATAATATTAATTGAAGGTATGAACCTTGAACAACAAAGGGTAACAGTCCAAAAGAATGCACAAAGGAATAAAATGCTCTTTGGTGAAGTTTTATCTAATTTTTAAGGTAAAATGAGAAGCCTAGGTTTTTTATTAAGGTTAAAACCCTGCTAGTGAGCTTGGTGCAAGAAATGAAGGTGCCCTGCAGAAAAATAATATTGAAGAGAAAACATAGGTATGACTCATAAATGGAGATGGTATTTCAACATTAAACGGGTTCCATAGACGTAATGTATTCTATACATAAATGAATAAATAACCATTTGGAAAATCATTAAAAACCTATGCCGTATAGAAACCCTAAACCAAAGATAGAGGAAAAACCCTCTCAAGTATTTCCAAAGTAGAACTAGGGGCTTGAACCTGAATATAAACCAACAATTAAAATAATTGATATGGTTAGGCATTGTCGAACAAATAATAAGGAGATATATTTTCTTTCAAAAGTGCTTACTGTTTTTAGGCCTGTAGAAGCAAGGGTCACCCAACCAATTTTCTTTCATTGTGAAAACAAAAATAAAAACCCCCCAAGAGTCCTCCTATAGTCCTTTATAACAAAAAAAAATTAGAAACATTAGCACCAAAAGGAAACTTTACAGAAAAAGCAAGGAATTGAAGGACTTCTACTAAAAGAAGAGATTTAAAATAGAGTTACCTTCAAGGATAAAGAGACTCTGGGCAAGTAACCTAATAGGTATCCAAGTGATTTTGAAAAATTGCAAAGTAGTTGGCCACTGCTTGACAAATGGAGGAAAAATGTACTAGAAGGGAAACCAATTACATTTGTAAACTACCATTGACAAAAACATAGCAATCACCATAGAAGAATGGGAAAAACCCTAGCTACAACATGCGACATGAACAAACCCCTTGTGAAAAATAAAATAACAATAAACTAACCTCAGAAAGGCATTAATCATTCATCGTACCTCTAAAATAGTCAAAATCGTAGATTTTGCTACATTGAATTTGGACCATTGATTGAGTCAACATTGTCCAAAAACATGGCAAACAAATATTGTCCAAAAACATGGCAAACAAATATGTATTCGTGTGTAGGATTAGGATAGTATAGAATGAGGACATATGCATAAATATCTGAACCAAAGCCAATTAATCCCATATTTATAGCAAATTATAGGATATAACACATTAAAAGTATAGTCTCGAAATAGGGACAAGCAAATGATTCACAGGTTAGTGATATGGCGCTAAACATATATGTTAAGTGTTATGAAATGTGGTGATATACGAGAGTGCATTACTATATATATATGTGTGTGTGTGTGTGTGTGTGATAGACACATCCAAACAAACTAATATGTCGAATAAGACCCAGGAGAATGACATAGTAATGAAATAAGTTCTTAAATTCATCATAACTAAGTCTTGACAATGAGACAATTCTTTTCTAAAACAGGGGAATTAAAAACCTCACGAGATATATTGGAACAAGAAATTTCTTTGGTATACATATATGTATATAGAGATCGAGAGTTGTATTTTGGGGAAAAATAATGATATTTCTTGGACAAGTAGATCTTAATGTTAGATCCTTATACAAAGATTAAAGATTTAAAACAATGAGAATCTTTATTAGTAAGTATGAAAATAGAAATGCAAGTAAAATTTTCTTAGTTATAGAGTTGTTTTCATAATTCATCAATTAAAGTGTTTTACTAAAAAAATATTGAATGAACTAACTAATGTTGTTCTTAAAAAAAACATAGCTTGGTGTTAGGTGGAATTATTAGGGTCATTACACACAATGGGTAAGAAGAGCACCTGAACCACCTCCTAAATTCAACCCTAGTGAGGAGAATACTACATACAAGGAGGCCCGACGAGAGTTGGTCGTTGAAGAATTGGATAGGCTAGAGGAAATGTGTGAGGCAACCATGCCAACAATATATGATAACACTATAGGTGATGAGTAGAGGGCAACAACAAATCCAATTCAAATTCTGCTGCAAAGTTGCCTAGAGATGGTAAAAGAACCCCAAGCTCTGGGAAAGTTCAGGAAGATGGTGGAGGAGTGTGCTAACAAACCTGAGGTGACCACTACGTGGACTTCACCATGCACATTAAACCATGTGGCTCATAGGAAGAGAACCAACAAAGAAATCTAATTCGGCGCATAGATCAGGGAATATGAGATGGATAACATCATACTGGATTTGGGGTAAAATGTAAATATCTTACCAAAAAGCACGTGGGAGATGATGGGGAAGCCGAAATTGACTTGATCTCAAATTTAGTTCAAGTTCACGAACTAATATATTTCCCATTGGACGTCTGACGAGAGTGCTGGTGAAAATTGACAGGGTGTCAAGCACTACTAATTTTGAGGTGATCAAGATAATGGATGACACTGATCCCTATCCTGCTTTGTTGGGGATCGATTGAGATTTTGATAACTAGGTAATTATTAATTTAAAGAGAATATAAATGATTTTTTAGGGTGGATATTTTCAAGTGATATCACCATTGGACCCATGCGAAGGGGACATATAAATTGATCTAGTCAAAGGTGATCCTATTCGGGAGGAGTTGGACAACATTTATAATGTTAATGTAAATTCCACAACTAATGAAGTGTTGAGCTGGTGCAACATTGGCTCATGTGCCTTTGATTCAAAGGAATCTTTAGAGAATTGGTAGAATTGGTTGCATGAATTCGGTACACAGAGATGCATGCATATCACAACGATGGTGTGCTAGATAGGCACTGAGGTGCATGTTATGAAAAATTTTCACTATTACGGACAAAGGTGAATTCCCTATATTTAGTGGTCTGATATAGAACAACAAAATACAAAAAACATATAGTTTTCCTTAGAGAAATTAGAGAATGGGAAAGAAGCCTACCTCAAATCTGTAGCAAGATTTTCTTTGCTCCTCGCTTGTATGTTCCAATTCCAACTCCAAGTGCTATAATTAGAACCTACACATATGACTAAAACAAGTAAAGAATCCAAAATATCCATGTAGCATAGTCTAACATATCTATTCAATGAATCAACAAGGCATTGAAATACATGAGTGTAAGCACAACACAAAAATATAGGAAAACAAGATACTCGTTGTATTAATCTATATAGGAGAGAGTTTACAACCATAAATAGAAGCTGACTTTGTAGATGTATCCCCAAGTTGACTTTCCCTTCCATGTCACAAAGCACATCTCAACACCAAACCTAATGCATAAAAGTGATGATTCCTTAGGTTCAAAACAACAACATGAGGGCACAATAAATCTCCAAAATCCAACACAGATCTTATGGGAGGAAATAATTTTATAAGAGGAGGTGGTAGTTTTGGAATTCTTATCCAATTACCAATCTAGGCTTGAGATCCACTTAAGAGGGGAATACGAGCTCAAGGGATAAGAGATAAGGTCTCAAAGATAGGATTCAAGTTCTCTATCCATGGTAAATGGTTAAAACTACCTTGGAAGCTTCTGGAAGAGGAAGCTTCATAAATATTTTTTATTTTTCCTAAATTTATAGAATCAATGCACCTGCATAAAGGAGCAACTTGTGCTGGTCAGCACTGGTGACCAGGCATGCAACCTGCACTGAGCACATGTGGGCTAAAGGGCTAGGTGTGTTGGGGCTTAAAATAATTATTTTGAGCAGGCAGTCCTAGAAACATAGACGTTTTGGAGAAGTGGTGCTTAAATATTTATGAATGAATGATGAAAAAATGTATATGGCTGTTGAATGATCCACTTTCAAGGCCTACTAACCAAATGTGACAAAATGGCCTATAATAGATTCCCCCCTAAAGTACAAAGTCAAAAGCAGTCGTTGATGACTAAAGTGCTTTACCTTGTGACAAATGTGGATCAAGAACAACTGATTAATATCATCATATGTTATAATACATTTTTCATCATGATATTATTGTTGAGGGAGGCATACCCATGCTTAGCATGTAAGCCAATATTACATGTACAATGATCAAAAGTTTTGTCCAGTGATGACAAAGTGTGGATTCATACTAGATGATTGTCTTGTATTAATCTTGGAATCGCAACGTGGATGGATGAAACTAGATCGGGGTCTTCTATCTCGTTCACTTGATCATTCAAAAGTATAAGCCTAACCATGCGAATATATGAGCTGATTACCAAACAATTATGTAAGCCGTTAATAGATGTGAGAGAAACCACCAATGATGTTAATGGTTCTCAAGATATTGCAATACAATCTATATGGTGTGAATAGATGAGTTGAAGTTGATCACTACATATAATATTCCACTCAAAGGCCAGAGATGAAAACCTTTTGCTGAAAGTGAGGAAACTTGTTATTAAAGTATGAAATCCCCAAGGTAATGAAGGGAGTTTTCTAAGTCAAATTCCTAGATAATGAGTTGATGCCGACAAGAAGTGACCCATTTCACAAGGGCCTTGATGTATCCCTCATCAACAACATGAATTGGGTATCAAGATTTGAGATGGAATGGTGTTGATGCAAAGCAGTTTTAGGTGCGCCAGAAGGCTTATGAGTATCATAACATTTGTCAACTGAGGAAATTCTCTCGAACATATCGGCGACATTGAATGGATTTGGCATCATTGACCCAAAATGATGATGAAGGATTTTAAATATGGTGTGATGAACAAAATAGGTAAGAAAATTTCCCAACCAAACAACCACGAAGATTAAGTGGAAGAGTGTTATGTTCAATAGCAACTCACTGCCATTAATAGGTTAAGTACCCTGTTTTCTCAATTTCCCGGTCATTTATGATCAAGACCTCTTTATTTTTGACAAGCTTGAGAAGAATAACATATGCTTGATCTATAAGTTCATCCTTCAGATGAATCCCTATGAGTATTTTTAATGAACCCTAAAAGGGAGTGGTTTGGTCTCGTCATGTTCGATAAGTCCATTGCTATTTGATGTTTATATGAGTCTAGTGAAGGTATATCTCGAATTATTTTTCATGTTTAGATATTTTGAAAAAGAGGCAAAAAAGAAAACTCCAAAGGTTCCTTTTCGTAGATCGTCTCTTGAGTCCAAAAAGGCAGAAAACAATACTTAGGAGAACCTCTTAGCCATGTTCGACAAAGGTATTCCTTTTTTGTAAATAGTCTATTCCAGTACGGAAAAAGGTTAAATTTATACTGGGTAGGCGTCTTTTCATTTACTTTAACGAGTTCGAAAAGACAAGTGCTTGACAATCGTTTCATGTTTAGGGAGTCTAAAAAGAGCTGAAAGAAGACTCCACAGGGTTCTTTTTTCGTGATTTTACAAAGCTTGAAAAAACGATAAAAGTATGCTCCTTTGTAAAAATGACTTGTTTTCAACTTAAAAATGTGATTAGATTCTTCAAATAACTTTCAATCTGCACAAAACATCATCAAAATGTTAAAAATATACGTAGTCATGGAAAAATTAGGTCAAATAATAAAATAATAATAAAATTGACCATAAATAGAGAAAAAGTAATTTCATTTTTACCATTTTCATTTAAACCTCTTTAGTGAATGTGCTTTGAGTGTTTTTTTTTACCCCAAACTTCAATATTTTATTGCAACCAATCTGGTGGACGATTTGGAGTGCCGTCAGGTCCAGGCAGGAGTTTTTACCCTTCTCCTTCTTTTCACGATTTCCTTTCTTTATTACAACCACATTTTTTCATGTTTTGAGAGCTTTTGGGCTTTAGATATGACTTGAAATTGGAGGAGAACTTCTCCTTCCTAAAAAGTGATCGTTATTTGACGCTTTGCAAGGAAAAAAGGGTCTTATTGCAAAACAAGTTTTCAAAGGTCTCTTCATGGACTATGAGTGAGTTTTTCATGTAAACTTAAAACATAAGAAAAATCTCATAATTTAACTCATATAGGCATTCATGGATAGCAACAACAAATAATTTGGTGATGGAGTTCACTCCTATTGGGCTACATCTCCGGGATTGCCAATGTAGCTAGACCACTCTGTATATTCAGTGAAAAAGAGTACATAAATTTTGCTAATAAAACAGATGGCTAGTTTCCCCTCAAAGGAAATGTTCTCTTGAAAATAAGTCTCACTATAAAAAACATGACAACCTACAGTTTGTCATGAAACTATTAAGAATAAAATGTGTCTCCTACAAAGACCCAATACTCTAAGTAAAAATGAGCATAGAAGTACTTCAATTCCACATTGAGGTATAAAAATAAATCTTTCCTGAACAAGACATAAAGAGAAAAGACAAAATGAGCTCCACCCTACAAGTCATGGCTACTGCAATAAACTTCTAGAGGTAAGAAAACCCCTACAAGGCCTTTTCCATGCTCAAACACCTTCAAGAACTACTCCAAAACACTGAATGATCCATATACCCATGGAATTGAACCTGAAAAAAGTCTATTAAGATGTGTTCTAATCAGTAAATAGAGGTCATCATTAGATCCATAATGTCCAAAATCCCATATATCAATTCTTCTTGAGCTCCAAAAGACCTAAAAATCACCAAGTTATGGCTCCAACAAGATATGAAAACTCCTCCTTTGTTATTCGTGCTACAAAATAGATAACAATCTAACATCACTACAATTTCACCCTATTTTCCATTGTGAAGGCGAAATATTTTCTCACTAAAGGTGCAATTTGTTAGACCATTAGTTTATCCAATAACCCTTAGGTGAAGAAACTATGGCCACATGGGCCATGCGACTAGGGGTTGGGGCTAACCACCCACCCCCACCAACCTAGCCCCTTAAATGTTGGTCTGGTGATAATTTGGTGCCCACGGGGTCAAGAGCTAGGCCAATTGCCCTTTTGTAACAATGAGCCCCCTCCACACTGTTTCAGGGTTTTATGGGCGCCCAGGGCTACCTCTGCTCCCTCTGTTGGTTAACGCTTAGTGTTTAGCACCAATGTCCCGTGCATGCTCCCATGCCTAGATCCTAGTGCTAGTGGTAAGCCACCTCTCCATTGGCACCATTTGGTTAGCCCCAAGGTCTTGTGGGAGATATGGTGACCAGGGGCCAGGGCTGGTCCCCGCGCCCAAAGTCCTTTGTGCCAAGATTATATGCGTTGCGGTGCCTAGGGGCAGGGGCTAACAACCTATTAGGTCCCTATAATACTAGTGATTCCCCAATTACTATTGTTAGTATTGTACACCTATTGTCCCCATATTGTTATTATTGTACCCCATAGAAGCCCACTATTGTTATTGTTGTGCCCTTATATTATTATTGTTATGTTAGCTTTGATTGTATTGTGACCCATTAGAATCCTATATATAGAAATGAGGTTTTTTCATTTGTATCATCCAAGAATTTTTCATTTGTGTAATGTCAAGGAGGTTTCCCCCTAGAAGAGTCTGATTTTGAAGGCTTTGATCTATCTTTTCTTCTATTTTGTGAGCTGGTTACATAGCATTTGGTATCAGAGCTTTGGATTCTAGGTTTTCGCTGCTCCAAACAGGGCATCATGTCATTTTCGCTATAAATTTTTTCTACAAAGTTTCAGAAGCTGAAATTAATAAAACCCAGTTGAGCCAAAATCTCTATGAAATTTGGGTCCAAATTTCAGATATTTTCTCGCTATATTTTCGGAGATAGGATCCAAGCAATTTAGGGTTTTTGCAGGCTCCCGAATTATATCACAAACAAGAAACCTGGGGAAAATCATCATAAATTTCTCTCTAAGCATCACATTAAAATTGCGTAAAAAGTTACAGAAAGAGGACAGACTGTAGTTTTCTATATATCAGTTTCAGGTCTTAAGGTCGAAATAATGACTCGTGGAACTTCGTACAAGTTCTCTCTATTCAATTAGTCTATAATAAGGTCATCGTGGGAGATTTGACATAACTCTTCCTTGGAGAATCAAATCTTGATAAAAATTGCAGGGTTGGAAAGAGGACTCAGAGGGATATTGGAGGATGCAATTTTAGACCTTGAAGATCCGAAATTAGAGAGATACAACAGATTCAATATCAAGCTCCTACAAAGTGAAAAAATGTGTGTAGTGTTTTTTAAAATTTTTCATAAGTTTGGTTTTAAAAATTAATTTGAAGGAATTGAAAGGGCATAGTGAAGCATAATTATCATTAATTGATGCCTCAAAGAAAGAAAATAGAAACACCCAGCAAGCAACTTGAAATATCTAGCATGAATCATGAAGAAGAGGAAGAAATGAAACATGATATATCAAAATTACAAGACCAAGTGCAACAAAATTCACTCTCGCAAAAAGTAACAGAAGTTAAGATGGATGGTTTAAAAAAATGCGTGGAAGCTAAAATGGATGGCATGGAAGCTAATATGGATGGTTTAAAGAAAGACGTGGAAGCTAAGATGGATGGTTTAAAGAAAGGCATGGAAGCTAAGATGAATGACATGGAAGATAAGATGGATGGTTTAAAGAAAGGCATGGAAGCTAATATGAATGACGTGGAAGCTAAGATGGATGGTATAGAAGAAAAACTTAAAGGCAACATGGAAGATTTGAAGAAAAATTTGACAAAGTTGCTACAAGAAATGCTTACTAATGGCGAAAGGGTAGTAAATGAAACTCATGATGAGAACAAAAGAAATGTTAATAATGATTTCATAGACTTTAACATTGGATTGAAGACCCACCATGATATGAAAATGGAATGTACTTGATTAAGAGTGCAAGGTATCCATTTCCAATAATTTTAAAGGTGAGCAATATACTCTAAGTGAACTCTGAAAATATGTGAACTCCTTATTTCTAATACAGAGATAGATTGTAGGGCAATTTACTGGATATGTCACCTCTAAAGAGAGGATGAGATCCAGAAGCTACCTGGCCCTCTAGAGAATCTGCCTAAAGAAATAAGAAGTAAACACTTAGATTAAATTAAAAATAGACCTTGCTTGATCTTGACGTTATGCAAAAATTTAGCTTGAAAGAGATGTATGTCTTTTCTTCTATTTATGTGTTTTAAATTGATTTGCTTCAGCTGATATTAAACATATATATCAAACATATAATGCAGCAAATAAACATGACACATAACAACAAATTTAATAAGTTCACTCCAATCTTGTGGGCTACGTCTCCTATGAGCTCTAGTCAACTAGACTTGGCTCTTTGGGATTATGGCTTGAATTATTTTACAAGTTCCAAACTCAACTCCAAAAGGTTACTGACTAAACTTATGGGTTTAGAAAAACCATATATATCCCTGTCATGGCTGTCCTCTTTGTGTAGGTAGATCTAGGATCCCTTGGATTTGATTCCTTCAGTAGGTGCACTAAGCTTCCCTAAGCTTCTTAATGGCACAAACTCCTTTAGAATGCTTCAAATGTCTCTAAAACCTCTGCTACTGTCTCCAACACATATTTGACATAAACAAATGATTGTTCATTTGCTCAAAATGAGCACTACATCCCCAATCTAGGCCTTCTCCCATGGATGGATTTGGTCTGCTTGAAACTTCTCTTCAGTATCTCGGCCTTTAGAAATCTCCAAATTATTCTGCAAACACCTTCATTACATTTAGAAGGTTCCTTATAGTAGAAATAGGCTTTTTTTTCACCTCAAACAGATGAACCTAGCCCAGCACAATTCAAGCACTGAAATGGCCTTGGTGGCCCTGAAAGCTTCCCTGAAGCTAAACAGTGAGAAGAATGCCTAAACAGGAAAAGTGAGTTGTAGAAATTGACTTAGAACATTGAAAACCTTCAGATATGTCCTTTGTTCCACATTCAATGGATGCACACTTCCCAATGCAGCTCCCAAACTGATTTGGCCCTAGTGGCTCCTAGAACTTCCCCGAAGTAAAATCACCCGCAAATGACCTCAAATGGCTATGAATCCTATGCCAATGGCTTCAAAAGGTCGAAGAGACCCAAAATCAAAAAAAAATTCGTCCAAAAAGGACTTCCCTAGCCAAAGTTATGGCTCATTGAAGTCTACTACCAGTTTGTCCTAGAAACACTCCAACTAACTTTAGTTGGAGTTCAATTAAAGCTGCCAATTATGGCGGGACCGCCCAAATTTGAAGCTTTGCCAAAATTTCCACCAGTCTAACTGCTGGTTAACGGATTGTAGTTAGCATTCATGTGAACAGAGCGGGCTTGGCGGTTAAGCTGCATTTAATAGCGTCTTAACTATTTGTTAATGGGTCGTTGGACTAACGTTAATCCTGGATTTTTTGCATATGTGAACACGTTTCAACGTAGTGGTGGCCATTTGTTGTTATCCACTGGTGGTTGGGGCTTAAGGCTTTGGTTCTTTGGCGTGAGGTCTTGTGGAATGGGGGCTGGCCCCCTACAAACCCCGCCCAACGCAAACTCTATTCCGCATACATTTCAAATCCGACCCTTGTGGTGCGTTGGTAAGGCGTGACATTTGTGGAGAGTAGGTCGTGGGTTCAAACCTCGATATGACTCAAATTTTTGGAAATGCACCATCCCACATAATACTGATGTCACCTTGGGCTGCGTGGCAGCCTCTGTGCCTGCCATGTGGCAGCTTGCTATTGGCCATCCCAAAAAGAATATTTTGGAAATATTTTTGGGAATATTTTTAAGAATATTCCAAAGAATATTTTGCAGAATATTTTTTTTTTGAATTTTTTTAAAAAATTAAGAGTTATTGGGCGATTTTGTTTTGGCATAACTTCCTCATACGGAGACCATTTTTCAAACCATTCACGACACAAGAATCAAGAGGACAAGATATATTCGATCGTTTAGGTTTGAACCAGTTTTGAGCACTTTCATTTTTGAAAATTTTTCGACACTTGGTCTTGAGCTCCTGATCATACCTCCCAAATGAGAACACTTTTTGTCCCCAAAAGCTTCCTGAATCTCTGAATTGAATTGTATGGCACTTGAGAGAACCCAAATATCCTCTTCCATTCAGCAAAATGAGCATACTGATGCCAAAATGTCCTGCCTTGCCAACTGTCATCATGGTGAATTTTGCTGCATAAGCCAAGTACTTGTCGAATCTTGACCAAGCTTACTCACCAGACAAACCTGAAATTTGTAGAAACCAGCAATGACACTTGCTAATATATGAGCTGAAATCTTCCACTGACCATGTGGGCTTTCCATTATCATTATGCCCATCGATGGCACCTCCTCTCTAGAAGAAAAGCTTCCTCCTAGATGAGAAGGCTTTTATTGGCTGTAGCATGATGAAGGTACTACAAATGCTCACCCCAAACTCTTGGGATACTTTCTGCAGCAACTTCTCAACCAAGTAGAGACCCATGCTGAACTTTGATACCTCTTTGATTGCATGCTTTTCCAGCTCATAGAATAGTGCACTGCTTTGCACCATTTTCCTTCCCTGCACCAAATGACACCAAAGGTACTTGTGCAACAAGAAAATCATCAACAACAAGTTGTCCTGAAATATGCTGAACAATGGTCTCAACCATCAACATAGCAAGCGTGTACACAACTGACACAAGTCGACAAAACATGTGCAACACAATCGACAACATAAGTGGCACAATCGGCACAAGTCAATCAACAAGATGTGACACAATCGACACAAGTTGATAAGAAATGTGTGACACAATCGACAATGTAAAAAGTGTGCTCACAAGCGACACTAGTCGACAAACATCAAGATATATATACAAACACATGTATGTATCAAGAACGACGAACTATATATAGTTCAACAAATACACCTACAACCACTATGTATAGGTGCAACTTCAACTCTTTTTTCAAAGACCTACAGGTACATCAACCCAAAAAGGAAATGTGGGTGACAAGAGCTGAAATGAAAGACATTGCTGCAAAAGTGAGTACCATACTCATTTTTTACCTCCATGGCAAAATTTTGCAACAACATAAAAGACATGCATACATCCAAAGTTTGTATGTAAAAAAGGAGTACATCTTACTATGTCAAGAAGTCCATCCACTTCTTACCAAGCCATTTCAATGGCGATTTTTGCTGCTGCAACTTTTCCTCATGTGAAATTTACCTGTCCACATCAATAATGGAATCTGTGGTTCCACCTTTGCCAATCTTCTTGTCATCCTGCTGCATATGTGTGGGACGACGAGTTGGATGTAAAGTCCAACAATGAGAAACAACATGTCCCTTCTTTTGGAAAAAAGTGCAAATCTTATGCACCTTCTTTGAAGGTAGTCCTTGCTTCATCTGTTCCCTATATGATTTCTTCCTCATTGAGCATCTTGAAACATGATGATTAAATTGATCACAATATGTGCAAGAAATCTTTCTTCCATTAAAGCATGTAAAATGATCATGCCTTGCTGAAACACAATCAAATTGAGCATGAGAAGATTTATACCTCTTGTGCTACTTTGCATGTTCATCCTTTTTGCCTCCATGAGGGGATGAACTAGTAGAGGCTTCAGCTTTCAATTGCAGACTAACATCACCGTTCTTGTCTTGAAAACTGCCTAAAATTGCATGCTTTCCATAAGCTACATGTCTACCATCTTCTTGTTACAACAAAGGCTTAAAGCAATGGCAATAATATTTGAAACAAGTTTGACATATTTCCCTCATGGAACTTGAAACAAAAGTTCTATTTGAATTAGCCTCATATGCCTTCATGGCTTTTGAGTTTTCACCATTAGAGTGCACATAACCCAGTCCAATATTCTTGGATCGTTACTCAAAAGGAATGGGTTCAATCATGCCTTGTACATGCTTTCCTAATCCTTTGCCTTCATAACCCATCTTGATCATTAACTTGGATCCTATTCCCCTTGTATGCTTTTCGAAAGATCCTACACATCTTTCTAAAGAGGAAATTGAAGACAAATAAGAATGGATTACCTTTTTTTCAAGCATGTTCTTGGTCAAAGCCTCTTGGGCTTGTTGAAGCTGCAACTCCATTTCATGCAATCTTTGAAGAAGTTCTTCCTTATCCTACTTCATGGCCAACAATTTCTCATGAAGCATTGTGCTTTCTCTCCTATCCTCAAACATGATCTGCACCATATCCTGCAATATAAGGAATTCACGCTTCATATCCTCATCGAAGAACCTTGTGAAGGAGGAATCTTCACTTGATGAAGTTTTCATTATAATGTTAATGAATAAATTAACTTCAACAATGTGCTTAAATCTTTTCAAAACAAAAGACAAAGGTTTTTCACCCAAATGTCTTTACAGCCATCAACACACAATTCAAGTGAAAATCTTGTTCAAGCAGCCATCAACACATCAACTCAAGTGGAAATATTGGAGTGGTTTTGAGGTCCTTTTGGGGTAAGGAAAATATCTTTTATTCCTTTTGTCTTCTCCAAGACTTAGCTAATCAGTAGCTATCCCCAAACTTCAGCAAACTCAACAACATGCCGTTTGCAAAATAGTAAAGCAGTCAATCTTCAACACTGCTTTAAACACCTTTCAAGATATACAATCCAGCTGTTGTGATGTCAATCAAGAAACCAAGTGCTCTGATACCAATCTGCTTTGAAAATGGAATGTACTTGATTAAGGGTCAAAGGTATCCATTTCCAATAATTTTAAAGGTGAGCAACATACTCCAAGTGAACTCTAAAAATTTGTGAACTCCTTATTTCTAATACAGAGATAGACTGTAGGGGCATTTACTGGATATGTCACCTCTAAAGAGAGGATGAGATCCAAAAGCTACCTGGCCCTCTACAGACTCTGCCTAAAGAAATAAGAAGTAAAAACTCATATTCAATAAAAAATAAACCTTGCTTGATCTTGACGTTATGCAGAATTTTAGCTTGAAAGAGGTGTATGTCTTTTCTTCTGTTTATGTGTTTTAACTTGATTTGTTTCATATGATATTAAACATATATATTAGACATATAAGGCGGCAAATAAACATCACACATAACAACAAATTTAATAAGGAGTTCACCCCAATCTTGCGGGCTACGTCTCCTATGAGCTCTAGTCAACTAGACTTGGCTCTTTGGGATTATGGCTTGACTTCTTTTACAAGTTCCACACTAACTCCAAAAGGTTACTGACTGAACCTATACATCCCTTTCATGGATGTCCTCTTTGTGCAGGCAGATCTAGGTTCCCTTGGACTTGGTTCCTTCAGTAGGTGCACTAAGCTTCCCTGAGCTTCTTAATGGCACAATCTCCTTCAGAATGCTTCAAATGTCTCTGAAACCTCTACTACTATCTCCAGTACATATCTAACATAAACAAATGACTGTTCATTTACTCAAATTGAGCACTGCATCCCCAATCTAGGCCTTCTCCCATGGATGGCTCTAGGCTACCTGAAACTTCTCTTCAACATCTTAGCCTTTAGAAGTCTCCAAATGCTTCGGAAAACACCTTCATTAGATTTATAAGGTTCCTTACAATAGAAATAGGCTTTTGTTTCACCTCAAATAGATGAACCTAGCCCAGTACAACTCAATCACTGAAATGGCCCTGGTGGCCCTAAAAGCTTCCCTGAAGCTAAATAGTGAGAAAAATGCTTAAACAGGAAAAACGAGTTGTAGAAATGGACTCAGAACACTGAAAACCTTCAGAAATGTCCTTCGTTCCACATTCAATAGTTGCACACTTCCCAATGCTGCTCCCAAACTGATTTGGCTATGATCGCTCTTGGAACTTCCCCGAAGTAAACTCACCTGCAAACGACCTCAGATGGTTGTGAAACCTGTGCCAATGGATTTAGAAGGTCAAAGAGACCCAAAATAAAAATAAAAATCGTCTAAAAAAGACTTCCCTACCCAAAGTTATGGCTCATTGAAGTCTACTTCCAGTTTTTCTTAGAAACACTCCAGCTAACTTTAGTTGGAGTTCAGTTAAAGCTGTAAATTATGGCGGGACTGTCCAAATGTGGTGCTTCGCCAAAATTTCCGCTAGTCTAACTGTTGGTTAACGGATTGTAGTTAGTGTGCATGTGAACGAAGTGGGCTCGGTGGTTAAGCTGCATTGAATAGTGTGTTAACTATTGGTTAACGGGTAGTTGGACTAACGTTAATCTAGGATTTTTTGCATATGTGAACACATTTCAACGTAACGGTGGCCGTTTGTTGTTATCCGCTGGCGGTTGGGGCTTAAGGCTCTGGTTCTTTGGCGTGAGGTCTCGTGGAATGGGGGCTGGCCCCCTACGAACCCTGCCCAACACAAACCCTAAACCTTTGTTCAATTCGTTTCACATACATTTCAAATCCGACCCCTGTGGTGTGTTGGTAAGGTGCGTCATTTGTGGAGAGCATGTCGTGGGTTCAAACCTGGGATCCGACTCAAATTTTTGGAAATGCACCCACATAATGTTGATGTCACCTTGGGCTGCGTGGTGGCCTCAGGGGTTGTCACGTGGCAGCTTGCTATTGGCCAGTCCAAAAGAAATATTCCTGGGAATATTTTTAAGAATATTTACAGGAATATTCTATGGAATATATATATATATATATATATATATATATATTGAAAAAAATTCAAAAATTAGGAATTATTGGACGATTTATTTTTGGAATAATTTCCTCATACGGAGACCATTTTTCGAACTGTTTGAGGTACTGGAATTAGGAGGACGAGATCTATCCGGTTGTTTAGGTTTGAACCAATTATAAGCACTTTCATTTTTGAGCATTTTCGACAGTTGGTCTTGAGCTTCTAATCAAACCATGTTCCAAATATCGATATGAGGAAGTTTGATGGCAAGGATACGTAACATGGATACTACAAATGTAACAATATTTCAATCTCCATAATGTGTAAAACACATAAAAGGTAAGCATTGCAACTTTATATTTGGAATCAAACCAGTTTGTATGGTATAAATGGCTTTTCTCTTGTAAAAAAATTGTCACTTGGGAAATTTTTATGGAAGCAATGATAGCACATTATGAGGATACAAAAGACAACTCCTTTTTAGCCAATTGATAAATCTCAAATAGAAGGGTTAAATGATGGAGCACATTGAGGACTTCCAAAAATTGAATATAATGGTAAAAGATATTCAAGAGGAGCATAGGATTGATGTGTTCATAGGGACTTTAAAGGATAACATCCAACATGAGGTTCGTCTTTGGGAACTTGATTCATTCGAGAAGGCATTCAAGTTGGCAAGAAAAATGGAAAGGAAAATTATGGCAACAAGGAAGCCTACCACTCACAACTGTAAATATGGAAGTTTTTTTTCCCCTAGCCTTCCACAACCTACAAGGTTTACACTACAACAATGCTAAAGGTCATAAGTGTTATGAGAAGAAATTATTTTACATAGATTGTGAAGAGGAGAAATAAAATGAATACGAAACGTCAAAAGAAGAGTATATACACTAGGGAAAAACCCTAGAGAAAGAAGAAATGAATCCGACCATATCTTGTAATGCATTGGCCAGAGTTACCACTCCTCCAACTATCAAGATAGAAGGACATATCAAGAATAAAATGGTAATAATATTGATTGATTTAGGAAATACCCATAATTTTATTCATTGTAAGATAGCTAAGGAATTGAATTGCATCCTATATCCACCACCAGAGTGTCAAGTGATAGTTGCAAGTGGAGGAACCATAAATTGCTTTGGAAAGTGCCATAATATCAAGCTATCTATGGGAGAATATGTATTGAATAACCAAATGCTTTCCATTCCAATGGGTGGTGCTGATGTTGTACTAGGAGTCCAATGGCTACAATCCTTGGGTACAATAACTTTTAATTTTCAAGAACTTTTCATGAATTTTTTTCAAAAGGAAAGGAAGTTGAGTGAAAGGGTATTGCAGGGAAACCAAGAAATTTAATCAACTCTAACAGAATGAAAAATCTTCTAAAGAAAGAACAATGAGGCGTAATTGCACAATTATATTTGCTAGAGGTTCTCACATCGAAATCATCTATTTCTCCAGATCTCCTAAAAATCTTGGACAATCATTCTAAGGTATTTGAGACCCCTAAAGTTCTCCCACCTATTCATGATCATGATCACGCTATTCATTTTATTCCAGGAAGTGTTCCTCCAAACATCAAGCCTTACAAATATCCCTATGCCCAAAAGAGTGAAATTGAACATATGGTTGCAGAAATGGTAGAGGCTGGTATAATTCAACCTAATCAAAGTTCTTTCTCTGCTCCAGTAGTGTTGGTGCACAAGAATGATGGATCATGGTGCCATGTGTCCGGATTATAGGGAGCTCAACAAGCTCACTATTAAAGATACATTTCCCATTCCTGTCATTGATGAATTATTGGATGAATTGCATGGATCAATTTACTTCACCTAGTTGGATATTCGTTCAAGATATCATCAAATCAGAATGAAGATTGAAGACATTTTGAAAACAACATTTATAACTCATGAGGGTCATTATGAATTTTTGGTCATGCCTTTTGGCCTTATCGATGCACTTTATACATTTCAAAGTTTGATGAATTCCATTTTCAAACCCTTCCTTAGAAAATTTTTGTTAGTATTTTTTGATGATATACTACAACAAGTCTTGGAAGGATCATGTTCAACATGTTGGCATGGTGCTCAAACTATTGGAGGAGAAATAATTATATGAAGAAAGCTCCAAATGTTGCTTTGGAATACAAGAGGTGGAATATCTGGGTTGTATCGTATCTCATGAAGGTTTTAAGGTAGACCCTAGCAAAATTAAAGCCATTAAGGAATGGAAAATCCCCACATCCATAAATCATTTACAAGGATTTATTGGGTTTACAAGGTATTATCACAAGTTTGTTAAGAATTACGAGAGAATAACAACACCGCCAACAACATTATTGAAGAAATATGCATTTTCATGGACTCCAGAAGAAACGAAGGCCTTTGAACAACTTAAAGGGGCAATGTGCCAAGCATGAGTCTTAGCTACGCCGGACTTCACAAAAACCTTTATTGTGGAATGTGATGCCTCAAGAAATGGAATTGGTGTTGTTTTAATGCAAGAACAAAGACCCATTGCTTTTGAAAGTCATCCAATCAAAGGAAAGTATTTACACAAAGCTATTTATGAGAAGTAAATGTTGGCAATACTACATGCACTTAAGAAATGGCGACCCTACCTAATGGGAAGACACTTCAAGGACAAAACAGATCATGATAGTCTTAAATACTTCTTAAAACAAAGATTATCTTCAGAAGAGCAGAAAAAATGGATCACAAAGAAGTTGGGGATGACTTTGAAATCATCTACAAAAAATGGAAGCAAAATGTTTTGGCAGATGCACTCTCAAGAAAGGATGAGGATGTGGAAGAATTGCTTTGTTCCATTTCTATTATCCAACCAGATTGGATAAACGAAGCAAGGTATGAATCAAAGAATGACGAAGAAGTGTGGGCACTCATTCAAAAGGTGCAACAAGATCCTAGTACATCTGATACATTTAGCTGGAAAAATGATTTGTTATGGTACAAAGATTGCTTATACCTATGTAAGAATTCCCAACTCAAATAAAATATTCTTAAGGAATTGCACACCTCTACCTTAGGAGGGCACTCATGATTTTTAAAAAATTACCACAGGGTTAAGAAGGATTTTTTTCTGGGATGGCCTTAAATCAGATATTCAAAATTTTGTGGCGGAATGTTTGGTTTTCCAACAAAATAAATTTGAAACAATTAAGACCCCAAGTCTATTATAACATTTATCCATTCCAAGCCAACAATGGGAGGAGGTTTCAATGGATTTTATCACAAGTTTACCCAAGTCCGAAGGAAAGAGTGTCATCATGGTGGTAGTTGACAGACTTACCAAGTATGAACACTTTTGTAAATGATCTCATCCATTTAAAGCCAATACAATTTATACTACCTTATGGAAACAATTCAAAAGATACATGGAAACCCACAGATTATTGTAAGTAACAGATATTCCATTTTCACTAGAAATTTTTGGACATAATCATTTTCTTGTCTAGGTACTCAACTAGCTCATAGCTCATCTTATCATCCTCAATTTGATGGGAAAACTGAGATAGTAAGCAGATGTTTGGAAGGATATCTTCGTTTCTTTGTATCTGATAAACATACACAATGGGTCAAATGGTTGTCTCTGGTTGAATGGTGGTATAACACTTCCTTCCATACTCGCAAAAATGACCCATTTATGGCACTTTATGGATATCATCCACTGTCCATCAGATCATATTTAAGAGAAAATTATAAGGTTCAAGTAGTGGAAGATCACATTGAGCATCAACAACAAGTTCTCCAACTTTTAAAGGATAACCTCACTTTGGCGCATAATAGAATGAAACAGTAGACATATCAACATCACAACAAAAGGAGTTTTAATGTAGGTGACTGGGTATTCCTACGACTACAATCATACAAACAAATGTACCTCAATCAAGCTAAGAAGGATAATAAATTATCCCCAAAGGTGTCGCAAAATATTGGTACTATGGCATACAAATTGGAGCTTCATGCAACTTCCCGAGTGCACCCAATTTTCCATGTTTCATGCTTAAAGAAGGTTATAGGTGATAAGCTCCCAGTTCAAACAATATTGCCAGAAATTGACAAGGAAGGAAAAATCATATTGGAACCTGAAGTAGTCACGTAAACAAGAACTCGACAGCGATGAAATAGATCAATTTCATAGTATCTCATCAAGTGGAAGAAATTACCCACTGAAGATTCCACATGGGAGGATGAGAAGTTTATATAGAAGCATCCAAAACTACTCAAGGGTTGAGGACAACACTTTTTTGAAGGAGAGGAGCATGTTAGGTCCCTATAATACTAGTTATTCCCCCATTACTATTGTCATTGTAGCCCTTATTGTTATTATTGTGCCCCATAGAAGCCCACTATTGTTATTGTTGTGCCCTTATATTATTATTGTTATGTGGGATTTGATTATATTGTGACCCATTAGCCTCCAATATATAGAAAGGAGGTTTTGTCATTTGTATCATCCAAGAGTTGTTCATTTGTGTAATGTAAAGGAGGTTTCCCCCTTGAAGAGCTTGATTTTGAAGTCGTTGATCTATCTTCTTTTCTATTTTATGAACTGGTTAAATAACACAACCCATACCCTCCTCCATACCTATGCACCATTTAAACTTTAAATAGGTCCGAAGACCTTAGGGGTTAATAAAAACCCTTGTGGTGCAGTTGCAAGGTGCTTGGCTATTGGACGTGAGGTTGTAGGTTCGAATCTGGCCCAGCCTATCTGACCCTTAACCAAATTTTGGTCAACCATGGGGTGCCACATGACGACCTATAATTGGGCCATGTGGCACACCCTAATTGGTCCATCAAAATAAACATGACTCAATAAAAAATGATAAACTCAACCAATATGAGACTACCACTTGGCATGCTCTCATTGGTCTGTACTTTCCAAGTCAAATTGATGATGTCAACTGTACGACAACCCAGTTAGCGAACCTGCTAATTTCTTAGTTGTTGGGCCAAATGATCAAAACATGGTAACTTGAGCATACAATATCATATTGAGGTGAAACAAGTGTCATTGGATTTAGAATGATGAACACTTCTACTTAACTCTGGTTTCAAAAGATTTGGGCACTTTCATTTTTGAGAAAAAATTTGATCACTAGATCAAGATATGCACCCTAACTCAAACACACCTCCAACATGTCAAAAAGTGCATTGGGAAGGAAATATTGACACAGGGAAGTGATCCTCCCAAAGGAGGGAGGTTGAGTTGTAGTGCTTTGTCTCTCTTTAGCAGGTTGCACTGGATGCAAACCAAAAAAGGGATTTTTAATTTTGGATGAATTTTCTCCTAATTTTTTGAATGAGTTTTGTTCTAATGGTTTTTCTCATGATGCAAGTATCTACCAGAGTAAAATGTCTTTGATTTAGCGAGAAAGTGAACATGAGACTTAAGACATGGGTGTTGCCAATGATCCAATAACTATTTAATCTTTGAGAAATTGTGGTCTTCCCAAATTCTTTTGGATGCTTGGCATGAGAGCTCAGTTGGAGTTATTGGAGTATCTAGTTATGGCATGGGACATTTAGGCGCAATGATTCAGACTTGGAGCACATATGCTAAAAATTCAGGTGGAAGATATTTATTTTATAACAGGTTTGTCGAGGACGGGAGCTCCTATCTCATTTTCAGGTGCAAGAAGCAATGGTGAGACTGTTAGAGACTATATTGCTACACACTTCAGTCAACGTTTCAAACCAAAAAAATATGGGAAAATAAAGATAAAGGATGTGCTTCAAATTCCTCTCACAACAATCCTTTTCTTTATAGCGAGATTGGATGGTAGAGCTACCTTGCATTTGGAAAACATGACCCAAATTCAATATGCATTAGAGTGCATTGAATTGATTATGTTCAATTGCAGTGAGGGGGTCTTGGTGAATATGAAGGAGAAGCTAAATAGAGAAAAGGATGGGAGGCTAAATAAATTTGGGTATGGTTCCATCCTTATATCATTTTTCCTAGAGAGGATTCCATTACTCTATCCTCAACATATTGCAAATGAGCTTCCAGATCCTAGTGCTCCACATATGAGGCAATGTGTAGAAATCATGTCTCGACATGTAGGTCCTTCTTCTATGAGTTTGAAACCTACTTTCTTTTAGTGGTTGCAGATGCAGTTTATCATGATTGATGACTACCCATATTCAGAATCATATTTTTGGGAGACGTAAAGCTCGTGCTTCCTGAAGTCGAGCAATGGGGTGCAATAGGTAACACAAAATCATTTTGAACATTTTTTATATTTGGGTTTTATAATTTTATTTTTATTTTTTAATGTATCTAAGACTAACTACTGATTTTGACATATAGATGTTGGACCCCTTTGACAAGTGAGCCATTCCTATCTTCAATGACGAGGATAGCTGTTACTTGCATAGATTGGGGCACAAGTAGTTGCACGAGGAGAGGAAGAGATACAAGATCTTGATGTAGCTGAAATCCTTACAGAGTTCAAGCATCATTTCGAGGGATGGACCCATACCATACTAGAGACTAGGGTCAATTAGATCCCTATGACACTACAACATTACATATTTAGAGTTCTCAACTGTATTAGTCAGTTGCTGTGAAAGATTTCCTAGGCAATTGTTTGTTACCATGATCACCACTGGGACTAGTCTAATAAGAGGCCTTAGAGCCATTTTTTACTTCATGTATTTTTGATATGATAGGCTATGTGGCCATATGTTTGTCTATCTATCGATGTTTCTTATTTGCTCTATAATCTTATTCAATGTGTGATATGAAGTGAATTTTATTTACATGTGTTGCAAATGCCTGTCTAAAACATGATTTGATGATATATCAGCTAATGTGTTTAGACTTCTAGGAATGTGTTTATATTGTATGTAATCAAATTGTATTTTTGGAAGGCGAACCCTTAAAAACATTTGTAACATAGGTGACCTTTGTACTGAATAAATGTTATTCAAGTGTAGTTATACGAGTTTTGAGTCAAGTATTATTACTAAATGGCGAATGTCATGAGAAACAACATTAGACAAAAGTTTGATCACTGTGCAATATTCATTGATGTTATTAGTTGAGAAACTGATACAGATCCCCTCATTAGGAGCATAAATAGCCCATGTTGCGGAGGAAATATTTTGAATACTATGACTAGCGCCATCAACATAACCAACATACGGTAGACGGAGGAACGACATCTACAAACCAAATATAAATCCAGATTAACAGAGACAATAGCAAACTATGAAAGAAACACACTGCAAATACACTCAACACACTTATAGACAGTATGTACACAGTGACCATGCAAATATGACCTAAGCATAGTATTTCTTTAGGTAGAACCCATTTCTAGGTTGCACTGGAGGAATCCCATCAAAATAAAAAAGCTCGTAAGCCCCTTTTGCAAGCACACGTTTAACTATATAAGGGCATAACCACATTGGTTCAAGATTTCTGGGTCCAAGCTTATCAACTTCTTGATCATATAATAAAACCAAATCACCTTCCTAGAAGGCATGCAGTTTAACATTATTTTCATATTGAGCTTTGATGCGTTTCTTATGGGCCTTGTTGACTATTGGAGCATGACACCGTGTCTCATCTAAATACGCTAGATGTAAGGGAAACTCTTCTTTTGTGGAAGTCGTAGGAAGGAGATCAACAACAAGTTTTAGAGATGGAATTTCACACTCTATAGAGAGAATCACTTCTAGACCATACATCAACTGAAAGGTTGTGAATCTAGATTAACAGAGACAATAACAAACTCTGAAAGAAACACACTGCAAATACATTCAACACATTTATAGACAGTATGTACATAGTGACCATGCAAATATGACCTAAGCACAATATTTCTTTAGGTAGAACCCATTTTTGGGTTGCACTAGAGGAATCCCATCAAAATAAAAAAGCTTGTGATTCCCTTTTGCAAGCACACGTTTAACCATATAAGGGCATAACCACATTGGTTCAATATTTTTGGGTCCAAGCTTATCAACTTCTTGATCATATAATAAAACCAAATCACCTTCCTAGAAGGCATGCGGTTTAACATTATTTTCATATTGAGATTTGATGCATTTCTTATGGGCCTCGTTGGCCATTGGAGCATCACACCGGTCTCATCTAAACACGCTAGATGTAAGGGACACTCTTCTTCTGTGGAAGTCGCGGGAAGGAGATCAACAACAAGTTTTAGAGATGGAATTTCACACTCTATATAGAGAATCACTTCTATACCATACATCAACTAAAAGGGCGTGAATCCGGTAGTGGTTTGAACTAAGGTTTGTTATGACCACAAGGAAAAAAGGAGAATTATCTGCCAATTCATTTTCTGGATACCTATCATGCGTTGCAACATTGTTTTCAATTTTTTTTTAATAAATTCTACTTGCCCATTTTCATGCAGGTAATAGGGAGTTGAGCTATCATGTTGAAGGGAAAACTTGGTAATCAGTTCAATCATCATGTAGTTACAAAAAATCGTTCCATGGTCTGTGACAATGGCTTGTGGTACACCAAACCTAGAAATGACATGATTGAAGAGAAAATAATAGTTGTTTCATCGTTGTTAGTGTATGTAGGCATCACTTTAGCCCACTTAGTAAAATAATCCACATTGATAATAATATAGCCATGCCCCTCAGACGAACAAGGGTTACAAGTCATAAAGTCAATGCCACATTTAGAAAATGGTCCAACAACGATAATAGGATGTAGGGGAGTGAGTGAAGCATGGGTTTTATGAAAATAAACATGGCAAGCATGGTATTTCTATACTAAAAGAATGTAATCCCAAAACATAGTGGGCCAAAAATATTTTGGGCAATGGCATAGATGGACATATCTTTGTCGCATGCTCCAGCGTGGCATTCATTGAGAAATTTATTGACCTCCTCATGAGTGAGGCACCATCTAAAAAATGTATTGACACTGCGATGATATAAAGTGTCACCAAGGATGATATAATTTTTGGCTTGGCATTGAATTTGTCGCTAGTTAGAGCGAGAGGTATTCGGCCAAAAAGTATGGGTCTAAATATAAATAAAAATATCTCTATACCATGGGTCAGATGAATTGATCATGATCAATGACTCGTCAGGAATAGAATTGTCAGAGGTGATATCAATATCGTATGAGGGAAGGTCACATATTAGTTTAACAAAGACTAGGGACTTCTTAGATTTGGACTTAATGAACTAAAAATCAAACTCCTGGAGAATAACAATCCATTTGTATCCCCCTAGCAACTGTTGTGCTAGGATGTAACTCATGGGGTTGCAGTTAGAAACAACCATGGTCTTCCAAAGAAGAATTTAGTGGCGAAACCTTTGGATAACATGAACAGTTTATAATGCTAACATTTCAATGTGATTATATTTGATCTTGGTATCATCCAAATTTTGATTCAAATAATAGATAGGATGCTCATCCCCCAAGTCATCTTCTTGGACGAAAACCATGGCGATGGTGGTCATAGCAGTGATAAGGTATAGGAAATAGTCGTGTTGATAATTAGGTGGATACAACAACGATGATCGAACCAGGACATCCTTTAGAGCATCAAAGGATTTCTGGGATATACCATCCTAATGGAAGGGAACTCCTTTTTTCAACAAGTGAATGAATCCTTTCATGAGATATGCATAATTGGGAACAAATCTTTGTTGAAAGTTGGACTTCCCTTGAAGTTGTTATAGCTGAATGAGCGAGGAAGGTGCGGAAAAGTCAAGAATTTCTTAGAATTTAAATGGATCAATACAAATTCCTTGTTTAATTTTTTTTTTTGAGAAGCCTACCAGATTAGACACAGAAAACAAACTTATGCAGATTTAATCCGATATTATAATGATGGCAATGTAAGAAAATCACCCTAAGATGCATCCGATGATCTTCACGTCGCTTATAATGAGAAGGTAAGTCATCCAAATAGGGATGCACTATGTGTTTTATATCGTGAAAGGCATAATTCACAGCCCTCTTAAAGGTTGCGCTCACATTATTCAAATCGAATGGGAGTTTATGGTAAGCGAACATGCCCCAAGGAAAAATAAAAGTACTTTTATGTTGATTCAAAGGGAGTATATTGATTTGATTGTAGCTAGAAAAACCATCCATAAATGAAAAAACCTCACTTCCAGCACAATTTTCAACAATTTGTTCGATAAATGGGGTCGGATAATTGTCCTTAGGAAAAGCATGGTTTATGTCTCAATAGTCGACACCTACTCTAATTGTACCCTAATTTTTCACGACGAGGATGATGTTCGAAACCTAATCGGTGAGAGGAAACAAATAAATAAAACCAGCGTGCAAAAGTTTTTCAACCTCTACTTTGACAGTGAAAGCCTTTTTAGGATGTATTGGATGAAAATGATGTCGAATGGGATTAACCTGTGGATTGGTTTTGATTTCATAAACCACGATATTTGGATTGATACTTGGAATTTCCTCATATGTCCAAGAAAAGACATCCCATAATTCTTGAAAAAGGGCTTTATAGGTATTGATCTCTTTAGAATAACAAGATGCACTAATATGAACATTTTGAACAATACTAGGTTTAATCAAGATATCAAGAGGAATGGTCTCTTCGATATTCGATAGGTTCTTCTCAGAATCTACATC
This sequence comes from Pinus taeda, assembly GCA_000404065.3. Lineage (NCBI taxonomy): Eukaryota > Viridiplantae > Streptophyta > Pinopsida > Pinales > Pinaceae > Pinus > Pinus taeda. Next base: position 162,988 of record APFE030910453.1, on the reverse strand, counting down.
GTTAATAGAAATGGAATCCTTAAAAATTGCAGTAAAATTGGGTGAATAAGTATCATCAAGATTATTCTCAAGATTTGCAGGTAACAAGGAATTATGATGCTTATCGTCCCAAGGTGCCTCATGAGACATCATAATATCTATGATTCTTTCATCAATAGGGAACATATCAACAAAAGGGTAAGAGGAGGAACCAAAATATTGAGAATGATCAACCTAATTTATTGAGGAAGTAAAACGAGAATCTATAAAAAAAGATGAATAAATTTCTTCATATTCCAGATCAATGGGATTGAGCAACATATGGTTGTTGAATTCATCAATATTAGAGGCATCAGGCACTATCCACAGATCATATGGAAAATTACAAGAAGAAATCATATTAATAGAGGCAATGTTTGGAGGAGGAAGGGGATAAGGAAGAGGAGGATGAAAGGAAAAGGTTCCCATTAGAGAAGAATCCTTAAAAAATCCTACTCCAACATGCTGAGAGGACTGTGGGAATTCACCCCAAAAGTGGAACGCTTCCAGTGGTTTGAGAACTACTAGAAAAGAGTTGAATTTGTTCTATGGATATGATTCCCCCTAGTGAGGGAAATAAAAAATTCAAAAATAGGTTGAAACGATGGTAGCCATGGCATAAGCCCATGTGCATCCCAGTAGAAGATTATAATCCAAGGGTTTGTCTATAACTTCAACTTCTATCGAGGCAAATTTACTAGCTAGTTCTACTTGCAATAAATTTAAAATCCTAGGAGGCTTGAAGCCTCTCCATAAAAATATTTAAGAGTAGTAGGTGACTGACTCAACTGTGGAGAACCAAGAACTTTCCAACATGCAACTAGAATGATACAAGTCAAGGGACCTTCATCTACAATTGTTTGGTGAATATCTTTACCTCGAACAAAAAACTAGATCATAAATGCTAGTTGCAATGGAAATTTTGGGGTATGGTTCTCATGGTTAAAGACAAAAAGGTTGGATTTCGAAGGATAAATCCCTCCAATGGTTAGGAGTACAGCCTTTTTTTGAGTGGGATAGTTTTGTAACACTTCAAGAGTTGACATAACAAAGGGAGATTGTGTTAGGTCCTCAAATATGTAATAATTTTGAGCTGCTCTTGCACGAGGGTAAATGATGATTTATGGATAACTCCTTAGGAGGTTTAATATTTAATTCAACAAGTATCATGGTAGGAGGAGGATACGAAGTAAGTTGAGTAGAGCTGATGGGTTGATTAGTAGCCTTACTAGTCTAAGGAGGTGGATTCCCATAATCCTTGTTCCTTGTGGCCACCAAAACATCACTTTTGTGTTTGGAAGAAGGGAGCATTAACACTTGGGAAGGGGAAGTTGAATCAAACACAACCATGTGTGTCTCCTAATTCGGAAAGGGATTTGTCAACATGGCGAGTGTGCCAGATGACAAATTTAGGAATTGGTTATACATGATGCAGAAAGTATCTAGTAAAATATTCCTCATTACAAATTAGACATGGATAATGAGGTTTACATTTTTCCTCAGAAGATTGATTATTTTGTTTATCTTGTAGAGAATTATCTTTGTTCTTACTTCCCAATTGCTGAGATTTTCTCTTTAAGGATTGAACGAAATTGATATCAGAAGTAATTGCAGGATTAGTGAAAGGCGGGTTTTGGTCAGTCACATCAGGAGATGAACCATATAGTTTACTCATTGACTGTTTACTAGCCAAACCAATCACGTCATCAACAACATGTGATTCTTTGGTAGAGGTGCGTGGAACAATGTTTTGAGGTCTCTAAGCGTTGGGTATTTTATCGTAGAATGTGCCATACTAAGTATAGATCAAGTCAATAAACTAGGCATGAGAAATTACTTTCTCTTTAGTAACGACTTCGCCTTGAACAACATCTTCGGTTATGGGGGCTAACTAATATTTTTTGAACCATTCAACCAATTACTGATTGGGAACATACGTCTTAACTAATCGATGCTGATGTCTCCGCTCATGAATATGATATAAAATATGGGTGGAGTTCGATTGTTTAAAATTGATTATAACTTTAGTCCTAGTTTCATAACAAATAGATAACTGAAAATGAGTTAGAAACGTAGTTGCTAAGAAATTGAAGTTGTTGAAAGAAGCTCACGGTAATTCAATATACCACCTAGTTGTCGGACCAGTAAGAGATCTTGGGAAGAGCCATAAATGGATAGAATCACCATTTAAAGTGTTTGAAGAACACCATAAATTATATGTCATCACATGAGTAGATGGATCCTCTCCGAGATTTCCATTGAACTTAGGGATATCGCTCGACAATTTTGTAGGAATGACTGATCACCAAGGAGAGTGACAAATGGGATCATTTGTAAGCCGGGTCAAATATGGAAGCTCAAGAGTTGCGAAAAATGGAAACTAATTATTAAAGTATACCTGGATAGATTGACCTTGAGGGTACAAGTTAACATTAGGTACTAGATAACCTGTATACAATGGAACAGACTATGCCACAGGAATTTTCACTCCTGGGTATGGAGGATTTTGATAACTAGGGTAGACATGACCAAACTTTCTAGGATGGGTGTAACCTTGATGAGATTGAAATGGATGCATTTGAAGCTACTATCCTTGATAAGGCATTTGGTAAACAAGATTTTGACCAATAGAAGCTTGCAAAATGCTTTGGTACTGCTATGGGTTTACAACATCCCTATATTATATTGACTGGTTTGGGCTTGTGCCATGCTAGGTACAGGCTGTTGTACTTTCATTTTGACTATAGGTTGACCAAGTGGAGGTTGTTAGGCACCTTAAAGAGGTTGAGATACCATGATTTGAGACATCCTAGATACTAGTGGAACGTGTTGCATTTGGGGTGCAACCTGGATACGTTGATTTAATTGAGACACAACTTGGGAAGATTGGGGTATAGGTTGGAAAGTAGGAACCTGAGATGTAGCGGGAACAAGTTGAGATTTTGGTAATTGAATTAAGGTAAAAATAGGTTGTACAAGCAATGTAGGGTTCCAAGGGTTGGAGGCTATTCCTGGAAAGGGAGGACTAATAAAATGTTGAATCGAATGGGCATGATCACTGGCATGTTGCATTGGATTGGGAAATGAATACATTCCATCAATAGATTCCCCCCTGGTGGGGGATAGGGAGTATATGGAAGAAAATAACCCCCAAGAGGAGGGTACTTGGTATAAGGTGGAGGAGTCCATTGCAAATGCCCCATTCCACTAAAATTTGGTCCATATTTCTACTCCAAAGATGGTTGGGGTTCAATGGATGTAACATGTTGTGAGGCACTCATTACAAGAGTTTTAGGTGGTTTTCCAGATGAGGATGGAGAAGTAGAAGTACATGGACTAGTCATTATGCCAAAATTGGTTCCAGATAAAGACTGATAACCAGGTGGCACATATGGACCACCATATAAATGGATCTGTGGTGAAATTGAAAACATGGAGGTAGATGTAACTTCAATTGAATAAGTTATAATGGAAGACACATGTTCAAAAATTGATGTTGATTCAGTCATGGTTAAACTTCTCGAAGGGAGTTGTCGAGAGAAATTGAGGTGAGGAGTCTGAGGTAAAGGATTTTGTACTTGAGAAGGAGGAGAGGGAAATGATGGCCTTTATAGAAAGGAGTCTCTAATGATAAAAAAACAGGTGTAGAGGGACAAGATTCTTCTTCAAAGATATCCTTAATACTCAAGAGAATAGTTAGAAGTTCTTCATCATCGAGACCAGGATATTGTTAATCTAGGTTGTCATTGATGTCAATAGTTGATCGTCAATATGGCAGTGACTGGGATGGAAAATATTCAGGAAGATGCTAGAGGATGACTATAGCTCTTGTTAAAATATCAAGACAAATGAAGTAACAATCTTGTACCTTGATGATCATAATGAGGGATTACCATATCATTGCACTTGATGAAGGTCTAGAAAATGTATATGATGATGACAACACATGATGACATGTTATACCTCTAATATGGACCATGACGATGACTAATATTTGGAAGAATACCCTCTATGCCTGGACTATGATGACTTATCTTACACTGAAAGACTGGACTATGATGATGACCCTATGTTGAAGAAGTTAAGTAATATGGCAATCAAGAACATGAAGAGGGAAGAGACATAATGACATGAAGACAAGGACATGATCAAGGGCATAATGATGGTGGCCTTACATTGAAGAAGACAAGGACATGAATTGTGAAGACAATTAATAAAGGAATCATCCATGGAAGAAGCCCATCTGTGAAAGAATGTTGTTGTCCTATATTTCTGCACTCATAAGGATAAGTCACATTAAAAATATTTTTTGCTACCTTAGAGGAAGAATTTTTCCATGAGACCTACACCATTTTAAAGAGAATAATTTTTCCTTTCCAATGAGCTATTACACGTCCTGAAATTCCAAGCGGTTGGAAAGTTATTGATTTTTTAAGTTAAGGAATCATTTTTGGCTAGTAAGCCGACTTGAACGTGTAAATTCAAGTCTGCCTACCTTTATGACATGGCTGTTAATTTAAGGATGGAAAAAGGTATATATATTATAAATAATAGGTTATACATCTGTTTTTGAACAAGTAATTCGGCGAAGAGCCTACACGTGCACAGAAACTGAGTTCACATCTTGTGAACCATATAACAAGGGTTATAAACCTGTGGAAGCTGCAGAGAGAAGAGGTTAGAATTGCAGACTATGGAGGCCATCCAAAAATGCCGACTATGCTAAGAAACTAGATCCTATGAAGCATAATTTGAACCTGTTTTGCTACAGTCTTGGCATATTCTCTGTTGGATTCCTCAAGATCTCAGACTATCCCTTTACACACTGGGGCTCAGTGCTAAGATGGTTGACAATGATCAATCTTGGTTTGCAGTCTAGTTTTAGAACATAGATTTGTGGTGTTTAGAGAAGTTACCTCAGATTGGTTGGGAGCTGTTGGCTTAGTGTGGCCTAACCTAGGTTTAGAAGTGATTTAGCCAAGCAAATCCTGGCACTGCTAGCCCCTTCAGCAACAGTTCGCAGAGCGCGGATTGAGATCTCACCCAAAGTAGTATGGGAGGGTGCTAGAACCAAGTTTCTGCACCCTGGGGATGTCTGATATGTGGCGATAGGGACGTGATCCAACCTTAGCGCTTACTGGACTACGCACACCAGCGAGCACGTTGTGCTCTGTGTTACTTCCTTCGCGTAGCTCTGGCTACAGCACGACCCGTGGTAATTACCCAAGTCTTCATTAATTAGGTTCTGTTAGCTAATTACTTAGAATATTTTCATGCATAAACATTCAGACAAGAGTTTATCAAGCGCGCACATAGAAATAACCATATAACAATTAATGCATAATATCAAACATATAGATCAGATGCACAATATTCCGAATGCAACTTATCCTTGTTAATAATCCTTTTCAAGTTTAGTTCAATTACAGACCCGACTCCGCCCTGTGCACTTAGCTTTAGGGGTCTGCACACTCAGCTGCGAACTCTACTAGGCCTCTGCGCACTCAGCTGCATAGCCTCTTCCTACTGCTACGATCCAATACACTTCAGATCCACTTCTATCCTCTAACCATGGCTTCACATATATCTACTTTCTTCTTCCCCAAAAACTTACTTTACACTTAGAGCCTTGCTCCATTTATACAATCCCATGGTTCGTGGACCATGGGTAGGCTGACACAACTTTGCATTATTTTACAATTCTTAGGGTAGACAACCCTATGACTCATCCTAGACTTTCGTGCTTCGCGCCCGTACTTTGTGGAGTCTTTACATGACATTGACCAAAACTCTGGCTTTAAGCCCCAAAAACATGGTGTGGGGGGAATCCGCTACCCAACAGGGCCCCAACACAATCATCGTGACTCGTCCCAAGTCACTCTGTTGGTGCGGCGATCTTTCCATAAAGTCCATCCAGTAGGTCTCGTGTAGCTTGGGTGTCTGCAACACACTGTTCGGTTGTTTGCTGTACTTGTTGCACACATATCTCTGAACCTTCATGAGCAGGGTCACATTCCTGTCCAACTGCATAAAATTCCTGCATCTGTGCCAGCTTCCCTTCAATGATAGCGGTAATTGTGAAAGCTTCATCAATCCATGGTTGGATGTGTACTTTAAGTAGGGCTTCTTTTTGGCGCGTGATGTCTAGTTGGTCCTCCAGTTCCATTTCTTGTTGTAGTCTGGCAAGTCATTGAGTAAGGACAACCGTTTGCATGGTTCCCCCGACACTATCATACTCCTGCTGCAACTTGCGTGCCATTGTCTCTAGGTGTTGTAGATTCGTGTCTTCCTACAGGTGCATAAGCATGGTTAGGTGCGTAAGCATGGTTAGTGCTTGCTCCAACATCCTGGTGCAATCCTGTGTTGCCTGGCCAATTTGCTCCAACCCCATCTGTATAGCATAGGCGCACTACTCTCTGAATTCTGGGGGCATGAAGGGCTACACCTTCAATCGCAACTCAACGATTTAGAGGTTCAGCTCCAATTGAACCTTTGCCATTTCCTCCCTAGCCTCAAGGACTCCAGCCGCCAATCTATGGACCCACTCTACTGCTGGTACCTTTACCGGCATGGCCAACTCTAGGATGCTCCTGCATGCATCCTCTACTGCCTGCGCCAGTCTGTGAGCCTGCACAACCAAATCATCATGCTGGAGGCTGAGATGGTCCCTGTTGATTTTCTGCTCATTCAGGACCTGGATCGTGTGGCCTTCTCGGGCGCAGAGCTCTACGATGACCCCATCCTATAGTTGGTACAAAATTTCATGCAGCAGGGCAGCCAAGTTCAAGGCGACACCTTTCATGCGGCTCATCGCAGCCCAGTCACCCTTGCTTACTGTTGCTAGCATGCCTTCAGGAAATATGAAATGGTTGTCCATACGGGCGCGCACCATATGTTCGGCCTTGACAGTTCCAGCTGCGATGTACTGAGCCATTGTACCTGTTTGGGGGGGACTATACCTGTAAGCCTTGTAACTGCGCACTGACCACCTCCAACACAATGTTCTTCTCCATCCTCAGTTCCTAGAGCGCGTCCTTCGTGACTTCGCAAATCATTTCACTAATGTCAAACAGATCACCTTTTGTGACCGTGATCAAGTCAACGAATGTCTTTGTCGCTTTTACCTTCTTCCTGGGAGTTATTTTCTCAAGGCCGCGAGGCCGCTTGAGTTGGGTTGATGCGGAGCCAGGGTCTGTGCGTTCTTCTATCTTGTCCACTTCCCTGGTCTGTTGCCCCGTGGACATCTCTTGACCCTCCTCTGGCTCTCTTGTTGGTGCTGTTGTGGTTTCTGCCGTCTGCACCGCTGCTGCTGCATCAGCCATCTTCTGTTGTGCAGCTGCTTCTTATTCTTGGTGCCTTTTTGTAGCAAGTTGCATGATGCACAAATTGGTTTCCTTCTTTCTTTGTTGGGCTGCAGCCTTCTCCATTTCTGTCAAGTCCAAGGCACACCACTCTAGATGCCATGACTCCATTACTGTAAAGATCGCATCATCTGTTGCGATGAACGAAAGCTTCCCCCATTTCTGTGTTGGATCCTTTCGCGCCTAAATATACATGTTATGCATATCCGCCTTGAAATCTGCCACGTTCTGCAAGCTGTTATGAACCGTAGGAGATAGGTGCAGCCTTCGGTTGATCCACATTTGGATTCTTGCCTCCATAAACACCCAGAACACCTTCGTCTTGCGAATCCTCTTCACGTATTTTGTAGCTCAAAGCGAGGCATACCGCATGGTTTTGCCTGCAACCAACAGGATCGATAAGAGCATCCATGCATAGTGGAAGGTCTTACCCTGCTCCTGAGTGTCCTTGTAGTTCATCAAAAACTCCTCGCAAAGGAATTGTGCCTAGTTGAACTGGACCCCCTCCACGCATTACTCTACCAATGCAATCATAAACGCTAGCACTTCGTCGGTGTGACATTTCCTCATCAGTTTGTTGGCTAGCATTTGGGTCACTACGCGCACCCCTTTTTCCTTAATGCTTGCAATTGCGTACCCCCTCTTTTTCTTCTCCAGTTTGTACTTAGTGTTCATAGCTTCTGCAAGGGCCAAGTCATTGCTTTTCCCTGCTATGGCCATGGGGTCGTGTCCTTTGAAAGGCAGGCAAGAAATTCTATCAATTAGGTTGGCCGTGATGGGAATATTCTTCTCCAGCCAGAGATACCCATCATGCACTAGGCGCAGCAGCTGCCTGATGATGAAAATGGTGATGGGCACGTGGTGGTAGTGGGGTTTCCATCACAGATGGAGTAACCCAACCTTCTCCACACAGTGAAACCATTTTTGCTTCATTAACTTTTCCGTGGCCAGATGTGGGAACTTCTCATTGTCCGTGAGGTCCCAATCCTTGAACTTCATGGTCGATATTCATCCCAAAGGTGGACCTTCAAACATTATATCATGACCTTCAAACATTATATCGTCAGGGAGGAGTGGGGTCTAGAGCACACTCTTCGTGGCTTCTATGTCTTTTGGTATCTTGGCGTGCCCTTTCCATGGGGGAACGTATGTAGGTAACTTTGTTGTGGAAGGAATTGGTGAGACATCCTCTGCCTCATCGTCTTGCACCTCAATTTGAGAAATTAGAGCTTGCAGGTCTTCCTTCTCCTTGTTTGATTCAACGGTGACAACTTTTACCTTTTCTTCCATTGACAGTTTGCCAAACTGCGAGTTTCTTGGGGATACATAGACTAGGCCCATAGTCTGCTTATCTTTCTGTGGCCGCGACATTTGTGGTGATTTTGGAACTTCTAGGGTAGCTACCGCCTCTCCAGGCTCCTCATGGGCCATATGGGGCTCTGCGGTAAGTTCGGCGAATTGCACTTTTGTTCTAGTAGCCGTCATTGTATCTACACTTGAAGGTGGTAAGAATAGGCGGCACTCAATGCTTTGTAATTGCTCAATCCTCAAACAACCAAGTGTTGTCTTGTGGCTAGCTCTGGGGGTTTTATAACATCTTTTGAATTTGAATTTGACCCTTCCCCCCACTTCTGATTCATTAATGCCTTCTTGGCGGCGGATTGTCTCAAATCTAGCTCCTAATTCGTGTCTTAATTGCCCGCCGCCTGCTCCTCTTTGCCTTAAATTGGACATCTTGTCATGAACAGTGACATCAATGGTCACTTCCCAACCTATTTGCGTGGCAGCGCAACCCCCTCTATGCGGGCCCGACCCTCGTGACATGCTGATCCTATGCGAAACCACCTTATCGCAAAACTTCCATATAGACTCTTTTATAGTCCCACGCTCTCTTTCAACTACTTGGAGCGCTAAGACTGTGCTCCCTACAGATAGTCAGGTGGTCACACCACCTGTGTGAGGCTTCAATTCACTTTCTAGCCTAGTCCGTGGGCACTCCTCAACTACCCTTGTGACAGTCAGCGTCGCATGTTTTTCCTTATGCGGTATGCTCCCTTGGTTACCTTGTCTGCTAAGGTGCAGTTGCAACCATGGTAGTAGAGCCGCAAATTCTCAGTGGAAATATTCTAATGCAATAGTATGGCTACCCATATCTTGTCTTGTCATTCTTACTTTCTCGGCACCACATGCTTGCATGATTTCGATTTCTAGTTTGTTGATTTCTGCGTCCATTAACATGCTTTTCTTCCTCAATTGTACCTGATATTCTTCGAGGTTGCGAAGTTTAAGGTCCCCTCGCCGAATGGCTTCCTGTAACTGCATAATTCCTTCGTCCAGGTCCTCGCATTCTATCCCAAAAGTGGGAGCTACTACGTGAGGATTCCTTCCTTCCAAAACTATGGTCTCGGCTCTGCTCTTCAGCTTTGTAATCGTCTCTACATCAGGTTTTTGTATATGGCCCTAGAGGCTCATCGGACCAATGGTACCCACAGGTCCCAATCAGTTTGTCTCACCTGGTGAACCCTGTTCAGGATTCTGCATACCTTCTTGAATGCTTCTATGTGGAACATTTGTGGTGTGCGTTTCTTTTCCTGTTGCTGCGTCTTGTTCTAATTTTTGATCCTAAGTTCGGGCTGTGTGTGTGCACATGTTTGTACCCATCGAGATAGGTGGGCACACAATCTGCCCCACCCTAGCTGACTGACTCTTGTTCGAGGCTGGGGGCATGTAAGCCATAAGCATATCATCCTCCTACATCTATGACAATCCTCAAACTTGCCTTGATGTATACGCCACCATCGTGCGGGTGTTGCGTGCAGTTTCCATTTCAATGCATCGTATCGCTGCTGTTCTGGTACTGCACTTTCAAATTTGCTCAAGAATTCATCCACTGCTGTTAATCCATCATATGTCGGCAGCTCTCATGCCTTTGTTGTCATGCAACACAGTGATCTAATCATCATGTTGAAATTCAACTTTGTCACTTCGTGCAACTGATTCTACCAGTGCTCTACTTCTTCATCTAAATCCAAAGTGCAGGAGCTTTCACACTCCCATGAGATTCTCCCATCTATAGTTGGATTCACCCAATCCTGGTCTCACGCAGTTATCTTGTAAATGCAATCCAGCTCATCGTCGCGCACTGGTTCAGTGTAGTGCACTCCTTTGGGTGGGTCTAGCGGGACTACTATGCATTGTGAATTCTTCTCGAATGTCATCTTCCGCTTCTTCAGGTTGATAACTCCATTCATATTGGTGGCCCAGTCTATTCCTAACAATGCAGGATAGGGATTGCTGTCATCGACAATCTCTATTACCTCAAAATATGTCTGTGTGCTTGCGCTTTCAATATCAACTGTTACTCCTCGCAACCTCCCCATGGGAAAAATCTTCTATTGGTTCGCCATTTGTAGTTGAATAGGGGACCATTGTAATGCAGGCTTGCCCACATTTTCCCATGTTTGCTTCGGTAACACATTCGTGTCTGAACCCAAATCTAGGATTACTTGATCCATTTCATACTCACCAATCTGTGCAGTCAATCTCATTTCCCTTTCGGTGTGCAAGGCATGATTCCTTAATTTATGGACTACACATGGTTCTCTTGCCCCTGTGCACTTGGTGATCAGCTCTTGTAGTCCGTTAACTGCCTTCTTGTCGTGCAGCAGTTTCATGCATGTCTCCAGAAAGGTAGTAAGTATTGAAGGATCCATTCCTGGCACTGGTTGATCCTTACTACCTGAAGTGGAGGCCTCTGTGAAGCTCTTCTTAGCTTCCATGAATGTATCCATTGCGTGTTCTAAGTAAAAATCAGGTTCCTTTGCAGGAGCCTTGTGAACCCATGTATCTTCCTATGGTTGCTTCCCCTTATCCTCTCCTGTGGTTGCACCACTTCTGAGCATCATGTTTATATTCAGGTCTTCTTCACACATTTCATACCTCATCATTTGTATATTCTGAGTCAGAGGAGGTTGGAATACCCCTTTTTCATGCATCTGTGTGATCGATGTAGGGAAATGTATTGTTTCATGATCAAACTGACCACAATACAAATAGGATATCCTCGTTAGGTTGGTGCAATCACGGACATAGTGCCTTGGTCCTCCGCAATTGTAACAAGTTAACTGTCTGTGGCCCCTTCCTGGTCCCATTCCTCCTCGTCCTTGACCTTGAACCTGAAATCTAGCGCGTGCCATCCCCGTAGCTAGGTCAAGGGATCGCATTTCTGTCTGCATCCTATAGGCTGGGGTCCGATCCATCATTATCTTGTAGTTTTGACAATTGCGCTTGTCGTGGCCTACCGACCTACAAAAATTACAAAACAACTGCTGGGGAGTATGTGTATACTTCTGCAACAAATGACAATTATCTATCATGTTTTTTCCTCCTATCTGATAGATCATGCACCATAACGTGGGTGTCACACTTGGCCCTTCCTATGCCTCTGGTCTCAACGGCATTGGCCCTCCTCCTGCCAAGTAGTTTGCAAACACTAGACAGTGGTCCTTGTCATGACCCTGGCCTTTGCATTTTATGCACCATACCTCCTCACATGCCTCTGGCCATGGTGCCCTATCCTGCTTCAAACTTTGCATTTCCAGGCATAGATTCTGTATTTGCCCATGGATTTGTTGAACTCCCAACCCAGGGTCTTGTGTTTGGGTCTCATGCAACCTCATTGCCATTTCCAATGCTTCGACCTGGGTGGAAAGTTTTTTTGTGACAGGGTTGTCCTCTAGTGCAGTGTTAGAGATGTCATAAACCATGTGTGATGTTGTCCATCCATTAGGATCATATTGGCTTCATGGATCATACTCTTCAACCGCTGATCTAGATCCTAGGGAGTCTCGCCTGGGAGGATTGTGATTTCTTTAAATCTGATGATTGATTGTGTTTCTGACTTTGGCCTGCTGAATTCCCTATTTAGCGCGATTTGGATTTTTGCTATTCCTGTGTTTGGGTGGTCGTTAGAGTGCTTGATATACCATGTCAATGCATGATCTTGCAGCGCGCTTACCAATGTAGCCTTCTTAATATTGTCATTCGTGACAACTTGCGCTTCCCATACTGCTCTTACCATGAACTAGAATTGGTTTGGATCTTCATTCCCTCCCCCTCTGAATATTGCTAGTTTGATCACACTTGCCATACTGAATTGTGGAGGTGGGGGAGGTGGAGTGGGTGGAGATGGAGGTGAGGGAGGTGAAGCAGGTGGTGGCATGGGTGGAAGTGGTAACCGTGGAATGCGCTACCTTATCAGAATGACTGTGCTTCTCGGAGAGACCTTGGCGAGCTCTTCGTCGCTCTCTTACGAAGGTGAAATTAAAGCACTTTTTTCTAACTCCTCGTTGCTTTTGTAGATATTTCCGCTCCGCGTTGTCCCAAATATTAATTTATTCGCATGACCCTCTTTTCACACAATAACATCTTAATCCAAGAATTCAAAGACTTAATATACTTACCTTGTGGTTCCTTCAGAAAGCGTCATTTTGCTACGTTGGAGCTCACGGTCATGTCTACCGTAAACTCAATGATAAATCCCCCTATTACCTGGTCGAGCCAATGGTCCACAACTCACGTGATCTTATCTTCTAATGCCTCTAGTATGCGCACTAATTCTGGAGTCCACACTATTGGTTTGTCAAGCCTACACTTGCCCTAGCTGTCGGCTAACTTCGCGATCCAGTCATATAGCTCAGAAGGGAAAGATGTAAAGAAAATCTCGTGGATTTCCGTATACACGTAGCCATCTAGCCACTTTTTCTCAGATACTTGCGGAGTTCTGTTTTCTTGTGTCGCAAACTTGTGAATCTTCTTGTCCAACCACTCTTCAATTTCCTTCTTTGTTGGGTTCTAGTGGCATGACATCAGACATCCCTTAGGCAGATCCCAGTCCTAGCAACGGAACCATTTGTTTGCTTAGTGGGGTCTAACCCAGGTTCAGAAGTGATTTATCCAAGCAAATCCCGGTACTACTGGCTCTTTCGGCAATAGTTTGCGGAGCGCGGACTGAGTTCTCACCCGAAGTAGTATGGGAGGGTGCTAGAACTAGGTTTCCACACCTTGGGGATGTCTGATATGTGGTGATAGGGACGTGATCCAACCTCAGTGCTTATTGGGATACGCACACCAGCAGGCACGTTGTGTTCTATGTGACTGCCTTCATGCAGCTCTGGCCGCAACGTGACCCATGTTAATTACCCAAGTCTTCCTTAATTAAATCTCGTTTGTTAATTACTTAGAATATTTTCATACATAAACATTCAGACAAGAGTTTATCAAGCACGTGCATAGAAATAACCAGATAACAATTAATGCATAATATCAAACATATAAATCAGATGCACAATATTCTGAATCCAACTTATCCTTATTAATAATCCTTTTCAGGTTTAGTTCAATTATAGGTCCAATTCCACCCTGCGCACTCAGTTGCAGGGATCCGTGCACTCAGCTGCGGACTCTACTAGGCCTCTGTGCACTCAGCTGCAGAGCCTCTTCCTACTGCTATGACCCAATACACTTCAGATCCACTTCTATCATCTAACCATGCCTTCACATCTATCTACTTGCTTCTTCCCCAAAAACTTACTTTACACCTAGAGCCTCACTCTATTTATACAATCCCATGGTCCACGGACCATGGGTAGGCCGACACAATTTTACATTATTTTACAATTCTTAGGGTGGACAACCCTATGACTCATCCTAGACTTTCACGCTCTGGGCCCGTACTTCGCGGAGTCTTTACATGACATTGACCAAAACTCGGGCTTTAAGCCCCAAAAACATGTTGTGGGGGGATTCGCTGCCCAACAGGAGCCTGCATACCTTAGACATAATCACTACTTTAGGGCTTAGATAGTCTACTGTGGAGTGCTCAAATTAGTTGTAGAGGCTCGGACTAGTAGTGACACTTATCCATAGTTAGATTATACCAGGATTCTTGAAAGTTGGATCAAAATTGTTGCAACATGGTGCCATAATATTATTGTTGAAGTTTTGGTGCATGGACTGATGTAAGCACAGTGGTTCGGTCTCCATAGCTAGATTATACTAGGATTCTTGAAAGGTGGATCAAAATTGGTGTAGCATGGTGCCAGAATATTATTGCTGAAGTTTTGGTACAGTAAGGACATTGGTGAAGCTGTGGTGCAGAAGTCATGGTGCAATACTAAAATCTTGGTGCAGCATGGTCCATTGGAAAGTGGTGTAGTGTGGTGCAAGGATTATGACTGCTGAAGTGTTGGTGTAGCATGGTGCGTTGGACAATGGTGTAGTGTGGTGCAAGGATTGTCATTACTGAAGTCTTGGTGCAACATGGTGCATTGGAAAATGGTGTAGTGTGGTGCAAGGATTGTTATTGCTGAAGTCTTGGTGCAAGATGGTGCAATGGACAGTGGTGTAGTATGGTGCAGAGTTGACGGTGCACATTGGGTGATAAAGAATGGTGCAGTGTAACAAGCTTAGTGTAGCATAGTGAAGAGACCTTGAAGACATCTTAAAGCACCCATTGAAGAGCTTGTGGAGAAATATCCTGTTGGGAAAAGAACTGTGAAGGGTCCCTTGAAAAGTTCTTGAAGAAGCCATTGAAGGGGCTTAAAGTAGGTGCAGAACATGGACTACCTTTTGCAAACACCTTGAAGATAATGTTGAAGACTATGATGCATTAGCCATCATGAGGTGATCTGGAGCTTTTTCTTGGATATAATGAAGAGCAATGGTGACATCTTCTATGAGACAAGGTTTTCATTGATTATGTAGTGTGGGGACTACAGTGAAGATGAAGATTGTAGGGCTTGGTGAAGAATATTTTGGGAGCTGTAAGTTACTACCAAACATATCTTGATGAAGTATTGTAGTGGGTTAGAGCCCAAGAGGTTGAAGCCTTGAAAAGACAAGGTTGGTGCCTTGGAATATAGGGTTAGAGCCCTAGAGGATCTATGTCCTAAAGAAACCAGGTCACAGCCTGTACTAGAGAAGGGTTGGTACCCTAGGGTTGGAGCCTCTAAACACAAAGTCGGTACCTTGAGAAGATAGGGTCGGTGCCCTAGAGGTTGGAGCCTCACAAAAGACCAAGCTGGTGCTTGGAAACAAGTTGGAGCCTGGGAGATTGAAGTTCGGTGTCTTCATCAAGGGTTGGAGCCCTATATACATTGTACTTGATTAATTGTAAAGATTATATTAATAAAAGAATTTATTCCCATTATTTATTTTGTGTTCTAAATATAAGTGATCTAACTGGTAAAAGTAACAATTGGAAAGAAATACTGATTCACCACCCTCTCAGTGTTTCCAACACAGAGCCACTACCATTGCTCAAAGCTTAGCAGCTTGAAGGTTGATCCTTAGAACACAAATGGCAAAGCCAAGGAAGAAAGTCTTTAATCCTCCTAAAGATGTGTCTCCCTCAACCACCAAAATTGAAGTCAATCAATTTGTGAAGGCTCCATTGTTCAATGGAAACTTTGATATATGGGAGGCAAGAATGAGGAATTTCTTAAAGACTCAAGGCATTGAAGCCTAGAAATCGGTGATTTCTGATAGCATGATGGATGGTGAATCCAAGGAACATAATACAAGATAAATGAAAGAAATCTTGAATGGGATACCTGATTCTATGAAGGCCAATTTTGAAAAATGTTCGTCAGCAAAAGGCATATGGGATAAAATTCATGATCTTCACTCAAAAGGAGCATTGACAATGACCTCTAGTCAAGAAAATGATGGAAAACAAGAAGGAAATCCATAGCCCATCAAGGAAGCTAAAGATCAGAGTCATAACATCAAGGCTAAAGAAGACCTAGAAAATGAAGAGAATGAAGAATACTTTGAAGAAGATATCCTCACTAAACTTATGGCTACCATGGAAGAGATTAACAATTTGAAAAATGAAATGAGGAACTTAAGAAGAAAGCGCAAGTTGACCAAGACAAGACAAGGAAGGAAGTTGACCTTGTCAAGCTTCATGTACAAGAAAGAGATGAGGAGCTCACCAAGATTAAGGAATAATTTCATCAAACAAGAGAAAGTATCATGAAGAAGTCATATCCATGACAAATCAACTAGATAAGCCAAAGAAATAGGAAGATACCTTGTCAAGCCACCTTGAACAAAGGCACAGGAGCTTGAATAAAATTGAAGCAAAGATTGGTCAATATAAGGAAGAGGTCTCCTCCCTTAGATCTCAACTAGAAGAAGCAATGAAACAAGTACAAGGAGCTGAGAAGGTGATGGAAGCTTTGAAATTCATAGAAGGACAAGTTGATGAAGCAGAAAAGGAGAAAGACACCATGATATGCCAAATAGAAAAAAAGGATGATGACATCACCAAGTTAAAATCATAAATCACTTCTCTTAATGCCAATCATGTGAATCAACCAAGATGATGGAAGAAAGGAAGAAGCAACTAGTTATGAAAGATGAAGATTGTGAAAAGTTGAAAGGAGAAATTGTATTTCGTAAAAAGGAAGTTGACTTGTTGAATAAGAACTTGAAAAGTTCTCAAAACCTAGATGACATCCTACGTCATCAAAGGTATCCCCTTGATAAATCAGGTCTTGGCTATGCAGGTGAAACCTCAAGCAAGAATGATGCAAACCCTAATGCTTCAAACAACAAGGATGTGGAGAAACATGGAATAAATATTGATGCTCTGAGTTCTAGCAAAGGCAAGGAGAAGAGTCAAGACAACAATGGAAGAAATCCTATGCCAAGAAGAAATGCAGATGGTGTCAAGGATGCAAGAAGAAATGGTTATCATCAAAGGATCCCAAGGAAAAAAGACTTCAGAAGTACATCAAGGGAAACTTTTTCTCCCAGGTACCAAATCATATTTCTTGGTTATTATTATTTTTGTACGAACTTTGGGCACATGGCAAAAGATTGTAGGGCATATCACAAAGATAAATATAATGGTCCCTGTCAATCTCCAAGAAGCAATTTTGCAAGAAGAAGTCATGAAATCTTATTCATGAACAACATAGAGTGCTTCAAGTGTCAGAACATTGGACATATGGCATGTGATTGTAACTTGACTTGGGCCCTTACACAAGCAAGAACCATGCCAAAGAAGAAAGTTATACAAGTAAGGAGAAGGAAGCAAATTGAATTTGGAAGTCTCTTGAACACTCTATCCAACAATACATGTTGTTGACCTGATGAAGTTATCCTTGATATTCCAAGTATTTGATGGGGAGACTCTACCAAAAGGAAGACCATGCATACAATTAGGGGGAGCTTGTGAATTTACGATGATTAAGCATTCTTACAGAAGCTATTCGTGAATGGGCCCTGTGAAATCCTTGATGAGCCACATGGAAAATCATCCTTTGATAGATCGTCTCTTGGGAGCATTTCCATTGAAGAACATGATCCCTTATTCATCCATGAACTACTATTGAAGATATATTATTCATGAAGAAAAGAAGCAGCATGATAGGGGGAGTTCTTGGGCACCCCGTTTTCCATTAATGTCAAAGAGGGAGAGAATATTTGAAAGGGAAAGAATATTGCCATCAATGAAAAAGGGAGAGATTGTTAATCTTGGTTGTCATTGATGTCAATAGTTGATCGTCAATATGGCAGTGATTGGGATGGCAAATATTCTTGAAGATGCTAGAGGATGACTATATCTCTTATTAAGATATCAAGACAAATGAAGTAACAATCTTGTTCCTTGATGATCATAATGAAGGATTACTATATCACTGCACTTGATGAAGGTCTAGAAAATGTACATGATGATGACACCACATGATGAGATGTTCTACCTCTAATATGGACCATGATCATGACCAATATTTGGAAGACTACCCTCTATGCCTGGACAATGATGACTTATCTTACCTATAATGACTTATCTTACATTGAAAAACTGGACTATGATGATGACCCTATGTTGAAGAAGTTAAGTAATAAGGCAATCAAGAACATGAAGAGGGCAGAGACATAATAACATGAAGACAAGGACATGATCAAGGGCATAATGATGGAGGCCCTACATTGAAGAATATAAGGACATGAATTGTGAAGACAATTAACGAAGGAATCATCCATGGAAGAAGCTCATCTATGAAAGAATGTGTTGTCCTATATTTCTGCACTCATAAATATCAGTCACATTAATTTTTTCTTTTTGCTACCTTAGAGGCAGAATTTGTAGAAATTCTCATTGTATATTAATTTGATTATTTAATGTACTAAAGAAAAATACTTAATATACTTCTACAATCAAACTTGTGGAAGCTTAATCGATTTGAGCTAGATCAACCAAAACACATATAACAGAGAAGAAGAATCAATCACACATGAAACAAAAAAGAATACTCTGGGGAAAGCCTCAGCTAAAAACCCTGCTATCTGTATTATCATAAAAGTGGAAATATCTCAGGATTACACAAGTTTTAGCTATCACACAGCTATCAAGCTCTCAGTACAATCCCTCACTGCTGCTCATAGACAGAATAGACAACATATATGCCTTCCTTCAGTCCTCTAGACCTCCTATTTCCTTGTGCAGTTTTCCCTAGGTCCTCCAGCTATAACCTGTGTGATTCTCACCTCACACATTTCTTTGACCTCTGTAGTAACTGCACAATCCTCAAGGAATGAATTCCTTCAGCATGCAAGAGATATTCTCATAGGAATATTCTAGCAACTGATAGTACACTATCACTACCTTTAATTTCAACTGGGTCTTTGTCTGAACTGGCATGCATGAGTTATTTATGAGAGAATATTTAGTTATCTGGAGAACACTAGTTGCATGCATGCATGCATTAACTGACTGAATTCACAATTAGTTCCACAAAATGTTTGGAACTAATTTAACTGGACTTAACTCAGTTAACTGAGATAACTAATTACAACTCAAATACAACTCATCCTTATCTCCTTAATTAAGGGATAAATTCCTCAATCAAAGGGATAACTGTTGCATGTCTTCACAAAGACTTCATGTTTGAATTTCAACAACTAATTAACTCAAGATGAATTAATTAATTATTTTTCAAACAGTCGGTGAGACTAAATTCGATTTTTAATTCTCAATTTTGATTGAAGGACAAATCAAAATTGGGATATAACCCGGAATGATATTTATAGCAATGTTATTTTTAGTATTTCTTGTTGCTATTTTCAACACTCCCTCTCAACAAGAAAGGAATTCAACTCGATCCTGATCTTGAACCTTTGGAATGTTCTGTATGCAACACTTCTCTCAAGTGTTGTTGCTCCAGTAACTCTAGAAACAAAAAAAAAATATCCAACCTGAATTAGAATGATGCCTCTGTCATCAAAGTCTCTCTCTACTATTGCCTCTGTCGATTGAAAAGCTCTGCACCTCTGTGCCCTTCAGTATCTGACTGCTCTAGCCTCTGTCACTTTGATCTCTGACTGGATCAATCAAAATGATTCCTCTTGCTACATCTGTGCTACTGCTGGTCCTTTCTCCCAGCACTACATCCATACTGCACCTCCTCTCATCATGTTGCATCGTGCTATCCACTGCTGCACTGCAACTCAGTTACAATAATGTAGTAAAGAAAAATACTTAATCTACTTCTACAATCAAACTTGCGGAAGCTTAATCGATTTGAGCTAGATCAACTAGGACACATTTAATAGAGAAGAAGAATAAATCACACATGAAACATAGAAGAATACTCTGGGAAAAGCCTCAGCTAAAAACCCCGCTATCTATATTATCATACAAGTGGAAATATCTCAGGATTACACAAGCTTTATCTCTCAGACAGCTATCCAGCTCTCAGTACAATCCCTCACTGCTGCTCATAGATAGAATAGACAACACATATGCCTTCCTTCAGTCCTCCAAGACTCCTATTTCCTTGTGCAGTTTTCCCTGGGTCCTCTAGCTGTAACCTATGTGATTCTCACCTCACACACTGCTCTGACCTCTGTAGTAACTGCACAATCCTCAAGGAATGAATTCCTTCTACATGTAAGAGATATTCTCATAGGAATATTCTAGCAACTGATAGTACACTGTCCCTACCTTTAATCTCAACTGGGTCTTTGTCTGAACTGACATGCATGAGTTATTTATGAGAGAATATTCAGTAATCCGGAGAACACTAGTTGCATGCATGCATGCATTAACAGACTGAACTCACAATTAGTTCCACAAACTTTTTGGAACTAATTTAACTAGACTTAACTCAGTTAACTGAGCTAACTAATTACAACTCAAATACAACTCATCCTTATCTTCTTAATTAAGAGATAACTTCCTCAATCAAAGGGATCACTGTTGCCTGTCTTCACAAAGACTTCATGTTTGAATTTCTTCAACTAATTAACTATATATGAATTAATTAATTATTTTTCAAACATTTGGTGAGACTAAATTCGAATTTTAATTCTCAATTTTGATTCAAGGACAAACCAAAATTGGAATATATCCCGAAATGCTATTTATAGAAATTCTATTTTTAGCATTCCTTGTTGCTGTTTTCAACAGAATTATTCCATGAGGCTAGACCATGTTAAAGAGAATAATTTTCCCTTTCAAATGAGATATTACACGTCTTGAAATTCGAAGCGGATGGAAAGTTATTGATTTTTTAAGTTAAGGTATAATTTCTGGCCAACAAGCCGACCTGGACGTGTAAATTCAAGTCGGCCTACCTTTATGACGTCGCTGTTCGTTTAAGGATGGAAAAAGGTATATAAATAAGATGTTAGAAATTTGTTTTTGAACAAGTAATTCGACGAAGATCCTACAAGTGACACAGAAACCGAGTTCACATCTTGTGAACCATATCACAAGGGTTGTAAACATGTGGAAGCTGCTGAGAGAAGATAACAAAATTGTGGACTGTGGAGGCCATCCAAAAATGTGGACTGTGCTAAGAAACTAGATCCTGTGAAGCATACTTTGAACCTGTTTTGCTACAGTCTTGGCATATTTTCTGTTGGATTCCTCAGGATCTTGGACTGTCCCTTTACACACTGGGGCTCGGTGCTAAGATGCTTGACAGTGATCAATCTTGGTCTGCAGTCTAGTTTTAGAACACATATTTGTGGTGTTAAGAGAAGTTACCTTGGATTGGTTGGGAGCCTCCATGCCTCACACATAATCACTACTTTAGGGCTCGAACAGTCTACTGTGGAGTGCTCAAATTAGTTGTAGAGGCTCGGACTGGTAGTGACACTTATCTATAGCTGGATTATACTAGGAGCCTTGAAAGGTGGATCAAAATTGGTGCAGAATGGTGCCAGAATATTATTGCTGATGTTTTGGTGCATGGACTGATGTAAGTATAGTGGCTCGGTCTCCATAGCTGGATTATGCTAGGATTCTTGAAAGGTGGATCAAAATTGGTGCAACATGACACCAAAATATTATTATTGATGTTTTGGTACAGTAAGGACATCGGTGAAGATGTGGTGTAGAAGTCATGGTGTAGTACTAAAATCTTGGTGCAACATGGCCCATTGGACAGTGGTGTAGTATGGTGAAAGGATTATCATTACTGAAGTCTTGGTGCAACATGGTGCGTTGGACAATGGTGTAGTGTGGTGCAAGGATTGTCATTGTTGAAGTCTTAGTGCAACATTGTGCGTTGGACAATGGTGTAGTGTGGTGCAAGGATTGTCATTGCTAAAGTCTTGGTGTATAATGGTGCGTTGGACAGTGGTGTAGTATGGTGCAGATTTGGTGATGAATAATGGTGCAGAGTAGCAAGCTTAGTGCAACATAGTGAAGAGACCTTGAAGACATCTTGAAGCACCCATTGAAGAGCTTGTGGAGGAATATCTTGTTGGGAAAAACACTATGAAGACTCCCTTGAAAAGTTCTTAAAGAAGCCCTTGAAGGGGCTTAAAGCAGGCTTAGAACCTGGACTGCCTTTTGCAAACAACTTGATGATCTTGAGGATAATGTTGAAGACCATGATGCATTAGCCATCATGAGGTGACCTGGAGATTTTTCTTGGGTATAATGAACAACAATGGTGACACTTTCTATGAGACAAGGTTGTCATTGATTATGTAGCATGCAGACTACAGTGAAGCTGAAGATTAATAGGGCTCGATGAAGAAGACTTTGGGAGTCGTAAGTTACTACCAAACATATATTGACGAAGTATTGCAATGGGTTGGAGCCTCAAAAGGACAAGGTTGGTCCCTTGGAGGATAGGGTTGGAGCCCTAGAGGATCAGTGTCCTTAAGAAACTAGGTCGGAGCCTGCACTAGAGAAGGGTTGGTGCCCTAGGGATTGTAGCCTCTAAATGCAAGGTTGTTGCCTTGAGAAGATAGGGTCGGTGCCCTAGAGGTCAGAGCCTCACAAAAGACCAAGTTAGTGCTTGACAACAGGTTGGAGTCTAGGAGATTAAAGATCGGTGTCTTCATCAAGGGCTGGAGCCCTATATACATTGTAATTGATTAATTGTAAGGATTATATTAACAAAAGAATTTATTCCTATTATTCATTTTGTGTTTTAAATATAAGTGATCTAACTGGTAAAAGTAACAATTGAAAAGAAATATTGATTCACCCCCCTCTCAGTATTTCCAACAAATATATAGATTATGGTTCGGTTGAGGTAGATGATGAGAAAGAGAAGGCCTTGAAGTAATAGGTTGAGTTAATTAAGGCTTCTTAGGTTGTATGACCTCAGGATGTAAGTTATCTGAATCTGAAAATTTAGGTTCAATAATGTAACACCCCCTCCTTCCAGGTTCACCCAAGAAACTGACCAGTTGGGGTAATCATGCGACAAGAGAGGCTACTATAAGGGATTCAAATTCCTTGGTGCCCTTAAGGAAATGGAACTAACGAAACATATCAAACAACCCCATCCAAATCAACAACAACACCCTTAGGAGACATGTCAGCCACTCAAACATCGTGTCCCTGAGTCCCACTGGTGATTTAAGGGTTTTAACCCCTATTCACCCTCATGCTATATGCAAGAAAATGACCAGAAGTGAAAGATGGTCTCAACGGCCTGTGTGCCAATGTACCTAGACTTTTCCAACAGACCTATGCTAGCATCCTCAGTATTTGAGCCAGTTTTCTAGCCCAGAATCCTGACCTTTGCACAAAACTTGTTATAACCTTCAGAATCCATCAAAGGCATGATGACAATATAAACAAATAAAAAATCAACCTTCGGACTAGGCTTGAGCATCCCCAATACGGATTGAAATTCTTTCAAACACTTGGCATAAATGCAACCTATAGGTATGGGATGCAAGACATAGCATAAATGACTGAAATAACTTATGAAACATAACTAGAAGGATCGCCTCCTTATCCATTGAAATATTAAAATCAATTAGATCTTGCATCCATCCATTTAACAATTACAAGTAAATACATGAAATAACCATGACATGAACAAATCATTTAACCATGCTTATAACCAACATAAAACCATATAAATATCATAGATATGACAACCATTAAATACACATATAAACAAGTGCAAAAGTAAGAGAAATTAACTTTTATTAATCATAGGAATATTCGACGAGGTTTGAGACTTTCATGTACCACCCAACCATAGACATGGATGCACCAAATCTCTCTTTCAGCCAGTTACCCCTGCGCCATATTCCAAGCATGAATGTGGGATCTCATAGAGCAACCAATCCATGAATATATAAGGGAATCTAGAGGTTAAACCACTACCACCCTCATCAAACCATGGTCATACCAAAACTGGTGCTCCAATCACAACCAAATCAAACTTGGAATGCCATGGAGAATCCATCGCTACCCTTGAGGAATTTTGTGTCTCCTTGTCTCTAAGGATTTACTGCAATACAATCCTAGATCACTAAGCTATAAACCGATACCAGTCTCTCAGGCTTTACTGCAATCCAAACTTAGATCACTAAGCCCTAAACCGAGACTTTTCCCTTAGGCTTTATCATGTATCTCACCAAAATGGGTCAAGGGATTCCTAGGCCTTTGGGAATGGAACTTGAGATCACCTCTACCCTATATTCTGAAATCCATTTGGAAAACAAAAGCTCAAAAACAAAAATAAACATCCCAACACCATAGCATCTAGAAAAAGGCAAGGCTAGGTTAAAAAACACTCTAAAAAACTGACAAAACCATGCCATGGCCAATAAGAGAACCATACACCAACATGCGAAGCCATGCATGTCTAAACCAGCTAGGAAACCACACATGAAAATGGTTACTTGCACATATTCCTATTGAAGCTTCCCGATCCTTCTCTTCTTCCTTGATCCTTACTTTCCTTCCTTTCCCTTTCTTGTTTTTCCTTCCTTGATCCAAAGCTAGAGTGCTCAAAGAAAACTCTAAGTGACCCAGAGTGAGTGAGCGAGAGAGAGAGAGAGAGAACAATGAGAGAGCTCCAAACTTGGATTGACAAAAGGTTACCAACTGATCCTCAGAAGCCGTTTTATGAATGAGGCCTCTAATTTCTTCATTTTCCATTATTTTCCTTCAATTTCGTCCTCACATTGCAACCTATGACCTTTCACCTTACTTTTCTCATAATTTCCTTTATTTTCATTAATAAATGTGCCAAAAATGCCATTTTTCCTTTTAAAGCTTTTTCCTTTGCCAATTTCCTTAGCCAAAAACACACATCCAGTGATTCCCACTGGGATATCTTTGCCCAACATTCAACTTGGAATAAGTTTCCCTTAACCGTGGTCTTATTTTGCCTTTATTAACTTTTATTACATGAAATTTTTACTAGGGCTATTATAGAACCCTCCCCCTTGGGGAACATTGTCCTCGGTGTTAAAACACACCAAGACCTCAACAAAACCACTGAAAAGAAAAAATACTGCCCATGGAGCTTTATAACTTAGCTTGTTGCAGTATTTACAATGAAAGACATGCTCAAAAGAAAAACATCATGACAACATGAGAATATAACAACCATAATAACATGACACCCATATCGCTTATTGGACCTTTCTAACTTATCTCATGGTGATATTTACATCCATATACATATACATACATATAACAAAACATCGGAAAAACATATGCCAAACATATACCAACATCAAACTAAAACTGCTTTGCCTCAACTGGCAAATAATGAAGGATATAGGGCCCACACCTAATCTACCATATCCCATGTAGCTTCTTCAGGACCAAAGTCCTTTCGCTACCCTTTAAATTTCTCTATGGTTCTATTCCTGAGCATGAGATGTTTCCGCTACAATATGCACTGAGGCTCCAGTTGGAACTCTCCTTGCTCCACTTACAATACAGACCAATCAATAACATGATCAACATCCTTTATATCCTTATTAAGCAATGAAATTTGGAAAACATCCTGGAATTTCACTATTGGAGGACGTGAAAGTCAATATGCCATTGGTCCAATCCTCTCAAGGATATCAAAAGGCTTGTAATACTGTGGTGCCAATTGGCACATGAACGAATCCTCAAAGAGATTTTCTTGGGCTTGATGCACAATACACATGCTCCATAACTTGAAACTCCTTGAACACCTTGTGTTGATCCACATAACTCTTCTGTCTATCTTGTGCTTCCTTTAGATTCTTATTTATAACCTGTATTTCTTGCTCCATGTCTGCCAACATGTCCAGCCCAATAAGTACCTAGTTCACTAGATCACTCCAACTGATGGGAGTGTTACAACTCCACCCATACAATTCTTGAAAATGAATCATCCTCAATGACTTCTAATAACCCTTGTTGTATGAAAACTCAACCAATGGAATATACTCCTCCCATTTCTTCTACTGGTGCATCACGTACATCCTCAACATATCCTCCAAGATCCTATTGGCCCTCTCTATATGTCCATCTGTTTGCAGATGATAAGTTGTATTGAAGGCCAACTTTGTACCAAAACCTGCAAATAACTCCCTTCAAAAATTGGAAGTGAACTTTTCATCCCTCTCCGACATAATCTTCTTTGGAACACCATGTAGTCTCACTATCTCTCTATTGAACACCTGTTCTACCTCATTGGCTAAATATGTAGTCTTATTGGAATGAAGTGAGCTACCTTACTCAACTTATTGACCACAACCATAATACAATCATGTTGCCTCACTGTCCTTGGAAGACCTATGATGAAATCCATGGAAATTACCTCCCTTTTCCATTCCAAAATATCTATAGGATGTAGTAAACCACATGGATGCTTACGTTCCGCTTTGACCTGCTAACAATATAAACATCTATCCATGAACTCTACCACTTCCTTCTTTAGCTTTGGCCAATAGTAGAAATTATTTATCATCATCAATGTCTTTTGATATCTTGGATGACCCAAGTATGGCTTGGTGTGAAACTCCCTCAAGATAATCTTCTTGATCTCACTGCAATTTGGTACATAGATCCTATCTCTAAATCTCACCAAACCATCTGCCATGAGATGATAGTCTGCATCCCAATCACCTATACTTGTACTTGCACCCATACTTGTACCTGTACCTGCACCTATGATATGCTATAGCTTGCGCATGATCTCCATGTATTTGTCACCCCGTTGTCATTCCTGTAAGATCCTATCCTGTAACTCTATCCCATAAGAGCTCATAGCTGCTATATGATGTACCTATACCTTCTTGCTAAGAGAATCCACAACCAGGTTCTCCTTCCCTTTGATGTATCTGACCTCGAAGTTGAACTCACTAAGGGTAGCCAACCATCTAGATTGCCTAGCATTTAGATTTGGTTGATCAAACAAATATCTCAACCCATTGCGATCGCTCATTAATGTAAACCTCCTGCCTAGAATATAGTGCCTCCACATATTCAATGCATGTATAATCACTGCTAGCTCAAGATCATGTGTCAGGTAGTTCTACTCATGTTCATTCAATTTCCGTGACTCATAGCACACTACTTGTCCTTCTTGCATGAGAAATCCACCAAGTTCTCTCTTGCAAGCATATATACACACTACAAAATATTTTTCCAGATCAACAATATTTAACACTGGTGCATGTGTCAACAACTGCTTAAGCTGCTCAAAACTAGCCTCACACTCCTCTACTCATTCAAACTTCTTACCTCTCTGTTGCAATGATGTGATAGGATTTGAAATGCGTGAGAATTTCCTGATGAACCTCTTGTAGTAATCTTCCAATCCCATAAATGATCTCACTTCATCCACATTCTTAGAAGCTTCCCAACCCATGATGGCCTTTATCTTTTCTAGATCCATTGCTATGCCATCCTTGGAGACAACATGCCCCAAGTAATGTACCTTAGTCTAAAATAAGTTGCAATTACTAATTTTAACATACAACTGATGCTTTCTTAGAAATATCAACTCTGTTGTTAAATTCTCGACATATTCTTCCTCATTTTTAGAATATACCAGTATGTCATCAATGAATATAATAACAAACTTGTCTAGATAAGGACACAACACATTATTCATCAAACACATAAACATAGCTAGATAGTTATCCAAACCAAATGGAACAACAAAAAAATTATAATGCCTATACCTGGTCTTGAATGCATTCTTAAATATATCCTCTTCCTTGATGTGTACCTAATGGTATCTTGATAACAAGACGATCTTAGAGAAAATTGTTGCTCCCTTCAACTGATCAAACAAATCATCAATCCTTGACAATGGGTACCTATTATTGATTGTTATTTATTTAGCTAGGTACCTATTCTTGGTTTTGAACCAAAGCTCAAAAACAAAAATAAACATCCCAACACCATAGCATCCAGAAAAAGGCAAGGCTAGGTTCAAAACCACTCTCATAAACCGACAAAACCATGCCATGGCCAACAAATGAACCATACACCAACATGAAAAGATATGCATGTTTAAACCAACTAGGAAATCACACATGAAAAATGTTATCTGCAAGTATTCCTGTTGAAGCTTTCTGATCCTTCTCTTCTTCCTTGATCCTTGCTTTCCTTCCTTTCCCTTTTCTTATTTTTCCTTCCTTGATCCAAAGCTAGAGTGCTCCAAGAAAACTCTAAGTGACTAAGAGTGAGTGAGAGAGAGAGAGAGAGAATAATGAGAGAGCTCCAAACTTGGACTGGAAAAAGGTTACCAACTGATCCTCATAAGCTATT
The DNA here is from genome assembly GCA_000404065.3 of Pinus taeda. Taxonomy (NCBI): domain Eukaryota; kingdom Viridiplantae; phylum Streptophyta; class Pinopsida; order Pinales; family Pinaceae; genus Pinus; species Pinus taeda. The sequence goes on along the minus strand of APFE030910453.1, from coordinate 134,560 downwards.
TTATGAATGAGGCCTCTAATTTATTCATTTTCCATTATTTTCCTTCAATTTCGTCCTCACATGCAACCTGTGACATTTCACCTTACCTTTCTCTTAATTTCCTCATTTTCATTAATAAATGTGCCAAAAATGCCGTTTTTCCTTTGCTAATTTTCTTAGCCAAAAACACACATCCAGTGATTCCCACTAGGACAACTTTGCCCAACATTCAACTTGGAATAAGTTTCCCTTAACAATGGTCTTATTTTGCCTTTATTAACTTTTATTACATGAAATTTTCACCAGGGCTATTACAGAACCCTCCCCCTTGGGGAACATTTTCCTCGGTGTTAAAACACACCAAGACCTCAACAAAACCACTGAAAAGAAAAAATACTGCCCATGGAGCTTTATAACTTATCTTGTTGCAATATTTACAATGAAAGATATGCTCAAAAGCAAAACATCATGACAACATGACAATATAACAACCATAATAACATGACACCCATATCGCTTATTGGAGCTTTCTAATTTATCTCATGGCGATATTTACATCCATATACATATACATACATATACCAAATCATCGGCGAAACATATGCCAAACATATACCAACATCAAACTAAAACTGCTTTGCCTCAACTGGCAAATAATGAAGGATACAGGGTCCACACCTGATCTGCCATATCCCATGTATCTTCTTTAGGACCAAAGTGCTTCCACTACCCTTTAGCTTACTTTATGGTTCTATTGCTGAGCATGAGAGGTTTCCGCTGCAATATGCACTGAGGCTCCAGTTGGAACTCTCTTTCTTGCTCCACTTACAATACAGACCAATTAATAACAAGTTCAACATCCTTTATATCCTTATTAAGCAATGAAATTTGGAAAACACCGTGGAATTTCACTATTGGAGGACGCGAAAGTCGGTATGCCACTAGTCCAATCCTCTCAAGGATATCAAAAGGCTTACAATTCCGTGGTGCCAACTGGCACATGAATAAATCCTCAAAGAGATTTTCTTGGGCTTGATGTGAAAATGCACATGCTCCACAACCTGAAACTCCTTGAACACACTATGTTGATCCACATAAATCTTCTGTCTATCTTGTGCTTCCTTTAGATTCTTATTTATAACTTGTATTTCTTGCTCCATGTCTGCCAACATGTCCAGTCCAATAAGTACCCTATTCACTAGATCACTCTAGCTGATGGGAGCGTTACAACTCCACCCATACAATTCTTGAAAATGAATCATCCTTAATGACTCCTGATAACCCTTTTTGTATGCGAACTCAACCAATGGAAGATACTCCTCCCATTTCTTCTACTAGTGCATCACGTACATCCTCAACATATCCTCCAAGATCCTGTTGACCTTCTCTATATGTCCATATGTCTGCAGATGATAAGATGTACTGAAGGCCAAATCTGTACCCAAACCCGCAAATAACTCCTTCCAAAAATTGGAAGTGTAACTTTTCATCCCTCTCCGACATAATCTTCTTTGGAACACCATGCAGTCTCACTATCTCTCTAATGAACACCTGTGCTACCCCATTGGATAAATATGTAGTATTTACTGGAATTTTGTGAGCTACCTTGTTCAACTTGTCCACCACAACCATAATAGAATCATGTTGCCTCACTATCCTTGGAAGACCTATGATGAAATCCATGGAAATTACCTCCCATTTCCATTCCAAAATCTCTATAGGCTGTAGTAAACCACATGGATGCTTACATTTCACTTTGACCTGCTAACAATATAAACATCTAGCCACGAACTCTACCACTTCCTTCTTTAGCTTCGGACAATAGTAGAAATTATTTACCACTGTCAATGTCTTTTGATATCCTGGATGACCCGAGTATGGCTTGGCGTGAAACTCACTTAAGATAATCTTCTTGAGCTCACTGCAATTTGGTACATAGATCCTGTCGCTAAATCTCACCAAACCATCTGCCGTGAGATGATACTCTACATCCCAATCACCTATACTTGTACTTGTACCTACACCTGTACCTGCACTGATACCTATACCTATGACATGCTATAGCTTGTGCATAATCTCCATGTATTTGTCACCCCGTTGTCTTGCCTGCAAAATCCTATCCTGTAACTCTATCCCATAAGAGCTCATAGCTGCTATATGATGTACATGTACCTTCTTGCTAAGAGCATCCACAACCAGGTTCTCCTTCCCTTTGATGTATCTGACCTCAAAGTTGAACTCATTGAGGGTAGTTGAACTCACTGAGGGTAGCCAACCATCTAGATTACCTAGCATGTAGATTCGGTTGATCAAACCGATATCTCAACCCACTGTGATTGCTCATTAATGTAAACCTCCTACCCAGAATATAGTGCATCCACATCTTCAATGCATGTATAATCGCTGCTAGCTCAAGATCACGTGTCAGTGAGTTCTACTCATGTTCATTCAATTTTCGTGACTCATAGCACAATACTTGTCCTTGTTGCATGAGAAATCCACCAAGTCCTCTTTTGCAAGCATTTGTACACACTACAAAATCCTTTTCCAGATCGACAATATTTAACACTGGTGCATGTGTCAACAATTGCTTAAGTTGCTCAAAAATAGCCTCACACTCCTCTATCCATTCAAAATTCTTACCTTTCTGCTGCAATGATGTGATAGGATTTGAAATGCATGAGAACTTCCTGATGAACCTCCTGTAGTAATCTACCAATCCCATAAATGATCTCACCTCATCCACATTCTTAGAAGCTTCCCACTACATGATGGCCCTTATCTTTTCTAGATCCACTACTACGCCATCCTTGGAGACAACATCCCCAAGTAATGTACCTCAGTATAAAATAAGTTGCACTTGCTAATTTTAACATACAACTGATGCTCTCTTAGAAATCTCAATGCTGCTATTAAATTCTCAACATATTCTTCCTCATTCTTAGATTATACCAGTATGTCATCAATGAATACAATAACAAACTCGCCCAGATAAGGATGCAACACAATATTCATTAAACACATAAACGTAGCTAGATAATTATTCAAACCAAATGGATCAAGAAAAAAATCATAATGCCTATACCTGGTCTCGAACGCATTCTTAAAGATATCCTCTTCCTTGATGTGTACCTGATGGTATCCTTATATCAAGATGATCTTAGAGAACACTCTTTCTCTCTTCAACTGATCAAACAAATCATCAGTCCTCGACAATGGGTACTTGTTCTTGATTGTTGCTTTATTTAGCTGCCTGTAATAAATGCACAATCTAAGAGTACTGTTTAGTCAATTTAGTGTCCTAAATTGCTTGAATAAATTATCAACCGAGGTTTATAAGCTGATGAAGTGTGGTGCACTATATGTGCTTAGTTAATCTTTTTCTTACTTCGTTGTTTTGTATTTTATGTTGTTTTGGGGGGTTTCTATTCTTTGATGTCTAAGAATGTACAACCTGAAACTATGAGAAAATTTAAGTGAATCTAATGAATTTTAAAGGAAAGGAAATGTTCCTAAGTTAATCTAATTTCCTGAAAATGGACCAAGAACTGTTGGCTAGTTAGAACCTAATAAAAAAACAGAGCATCTATCTTATCTTATCATTAGTCCTAATCCATGGATCTAATTCTTAAAACCAAGAATGAAATTGATGCCGAAGGTAACTCAGTAATTGCATTCATTAAACATTCAACCATTCAATTTTGGAATATGATTAAATCAATCTCCTTGAAATGATTATTGGGAATATCAATGATGCAACTAAGTGAGGATCTGAAAAAAAAAAAGGTAAAAGAATGTAAAACTAAATGTAAACAACTAATGTATTTTTGACTTTCTCCAACATCCAAACGTGAAGCATTACCCTCTTGAAGTGTTGTGCAAGAAATCAATTATACCTTAGTTCCTAAGTTCCTAGAAAAATAACAATGTACTGAGTAAATTCAATTACTGTATGAATTAAACATTTAACCATTTAGTTTAGGATCATCATCATCTTGAAATGGCTTTTGAAAACATCCATTAACACAGTTAATTGACAATTCTGTTTTAAGAAAATGAATGACAAAACAATAAGAAAACTAAGCAACTGTGTATTGTTATTATTTCAATCTTAATTCAGTTTGGAAACAGAGTCATTTTTCTCCACGGAATATCTTAGAAGAATAAGGCTGCACAGTTGTGATTTATCATTATGCCATTGATTAAAAACTGAAATGAAATATCATCCTAATGTTGAAATTTGGTACTGGAGGACAGGTGGTTCCCAAGGCTTGATCTTTGACCTAAGGAAAAGTGTCCAAAAGATTTTAATTTTTCTCCTAAAGTGACTTTATAATTTTTATAAAGTTAAAATCTAATTTAAAAGTGAATTTAAGTGATAAAGTTACTAAGTCTAATTTTAAAGTGACTTTTATAAAGTCAATGAAAAATTAGAAAGGAAAAAGTGACTTTGGAAATAAATGACTAAGTGGGTCTTTATTAAAGTGGGTGAATTAAAAAATAGAAAGTGAGATTTAAATGTGCATGTAATCTCAGCCATTGATCTAAATCTATCTCAGCCATTGGATTTAGGGATCACCCAAAAGTCATTTAGGGTTGGGTTAAGGGAGGAAAAGGAGGAAAAGATCATTCATTCTTTCATGAGCAGATTGGGAGAAGGAGAGCAAGAGAGCAAGGGAGATTTCTGGACAGGAAAGAGAAGGAGGCAGCAGCTTGGCACATATTCCAAGGTAGCTCTTCATCAAATCCGTACAATTGAAAGAACAAGCAGAAAAAGGCTGATTTTTGCCGAGAAAACAGAGAAAAACTGATTTTTGGGCATGAATTTCGAGGAGATGAATTTCTGCACAGAAACCGAGGTTTGTCCATATGACTGCCCTTACGACCGTCTGCACAGTCCGTATGGTTTGTACATCCGTACGGTCTGTACCGTGCGTACAACTAATTTCCAGATTGTCTGTAAGGCTGAAAACAGATAAGTTTGCTGGCTGGAAAAATTTGTTTTGCTGTAATTTTTGCTGAAAATTTTATCACTGTAAAAGGCATTTTCGAGAAATAAAGAAGAGCTCTCAAACTAGTTTTCCCCAAGATTTGTAGAGGGTTTTTCCAGGGTCACATTGACCAAAAATATCAGTGTTTAAATGTGTTTTAATGACTGTTTATTACTGCTAATTTTTATTTCTGCAATTTCCAACATTCTGTAAAATTTCCAGAATTTGTGTTTTCAACATAT